>APFE030396059.1:0-11125 GCA_000404065.3 Pinus taeda | reverse complement strand
ATCAACAGATAATAACTGACTTACCACAGTATTAAATGCATTCAGATGCTCTGTCACTGAGTCTCCATCTTTCATCCTCAGGTTATACAACTTTTTCCGCAGGAACAATTTATTCACCAGAGACTTAGATTGGTACAGAGTCCCTAACTTGTCCCATAAAGCCTTCGCTGTAGCTTCCCCTGATACATTCAACAATACTGAATCTGAGACACACAATCGTATTGTGCTATTTTCCTTCCGATCCAACTTCTTCCATTCTTCATCGGTCACTCCTGTTGGTTTAGTAGCCGGATCTACTGCGATCCACTGATCTTTATCCACCAACAGATCCTCCATCTTGAGTTTCCACAACTCAAAACTCTGACCATTGAACTTCTCAATCTCTATCGTTCCGCTGCTCGCCATCTTCTTTCACCACCAGAATCGATCTTGTAGATCTCCCACTGAACAGGGTCTACCACAGGCCCAAGCGAAACCCCTCAGCAACAAAGGCGTCCCCTTGAAGCCAAAACAGCTCCGATACCAAATGTAGGTTTTAACCCCATAGAGAAATTACCTGCATACGAATTCTAAATCGAAAGAAAAATAAAAGTACGAGAGCATAACACATAAAACACATATACACAGATATTTCCCAGTGGATCCCAAAATCGAGACTACCATCTTGACTTTTCATTATTGTTCCTTTCAATGTTACAATACATATTTATACATGCCGAAGCATCCAATACCATGGACCAAAAACCATCGCGTCCAAAAAACATGTGCGAAAAGCATGCACAAAACCATAGGTGGGTCCGCCCAACCTAAAATAGGGTCCAAAACCAAAATTTTCCGGGGCGTTGCCCTGGACCCCATAAAGTGGGGTTACGAGTACCCCTCAAACCCCCTGTTAACTATGTCGAAATAATATAACACAACCCAACAACCTAGATGTCTGTTATGAAACCAGCTCACAAAATAGAAGAAAAGATAGATCAATGACTTCAAAATAAGCCTCCTCGAGGAGGAAACCTCCTTTACATTACACAAATGAATAATTCTTAGATGATACAAATTAAAAGACCTTCTTTCTATATATAGGAGTATAAGGGGTCACAATATAACCAGAGCCGACATAACAATAATATTGTAAGGGAACAACAATAACAATAGTGGGCTTCTATGGGCCACAATAATAACAATATGGGGACTGCATGGGAACAACAATACAATAAGGGGGTTGCACTAATAACAATAGGGGTCTACACTAGTAGTACAGGGACCTAAAATTCCCCTCTCCATCAAAAAGTGTTGGCCTCAATGCTTGAGTAGTGCATGGGAAAACCAATACAATAAGGGGGGTTGCACTAATAACAATAGGGTTCTACACTAGTAGTACAAGGACCTAAAATGCCCCTCTCCATCAAATAGTGTTGGCCTCAACACTTGAGTAGTTCTGGATGCTTCTATATAAAATTCTCATCCTCCCATGTGAAATCTTCAGTGGGTAAGTACTTCCACTTGATGAGATACTTTGAAATTGATAGATTTCGTAGTTGTCGAGTTCTTATTTCCGTGTCCTTCCTCGCTCATCATCACCTGGTCAATTTTCAATGTGTCCTTCCTTTTATGTCATACAATGTGTCCTTCCTTTGATTTCATTATGTAATGGAGTGCATGTACTGAAATCATGCCCTAAACTAATTGCAAAAAATGAACTAAAATGGAAACCGTGACCTATTGCTCGAAATAAAGTACAAGGAAAGAAACATATTCTAATTGCATAAAGATCATGAACTAAATGTAAAAGAAACCTAACTTAACCCTGTTTATCACATGTGATGATTTAAACTAACTGAGCATGGACTCTGAGCTAGAGAGTGCTAACTGTTGTGTGCATGAATAAATATAAAATAACGTTTTCCTATTTATCTTTTTGCTTCAAAAATGTAAATGTTAATCTTGCTTGGTTCTTTGGAAGGGGAGCCAGGTGTGGAGGAAAAGGAGTACAATGGTTCATATGGCTTGGAGGGAAAGTAGGGGACTAATCCTCACTTCTAGTGATGATTTTTCTCAATTCAGTCTCAATACAAGCCATTACAGGTTTTCCTACATGATGTCTACAGGATCTCCTGTTTTATTACAAAAATAAGGCTAAAATCTTAGGAAGTGGTCTAGAAGGTGGAATGGAGTTTGGGAAAGGTGGACAGTGGAATAATAAGGCATGGATGTGGTGGACACTACCCATAACTCAAGAAAGGGCTTCAATATTGGTAGATTTGCTCAATGGAAATGACAAATTTTTCTTTGGCAACATGGGTGGATGAGGCTTGGATGAAGCGGACAAGATGAGGTCTCCCTACAATGTAGAAGCTCCTAAACAAAACACATTATTGTCTACATCAATCCACAAATTCATCTATACATGGGAAAGATTTATTAAATAATGGAAAATTACTTAGTTTAAAAATTAGAAATTCGAGAACTAATGAGCTAGTAAATCTATCAAATGCCTAACCTAATCAAGTGCAAATGAAATGGGGTAATTTTTTTTATTAAATATAATGTTTTTTTGATCTAATGCAAGCAGAAACAACTTGATTGAATCTTGTTAGAATGCCCTAAAAAATAGAAAAAAAAAAGTATTGTTCTTTGCTAAAAAGGAATACCATAAATCTAGGTTTGGGAATAAGAAGACTAATCTAAGCAGCTCAATGATTACTATGACCTTCCAAAGATTTTCCAAAGATGAAGTGATATATGTGATCCTACAAAAGAACTTACATCAACCATTTAACCCAATCCTACAACAAGAAATCATTAATACTAAACGCAAAAATGGAAAGAAATAAGAACAAGAGATGCATGTAAATAAGAAGTGAAAAGAAGGAAAGAAAATGATACAAAAGGGCTTTGAGGCTCCTGGGATGACCAAGCCCAAGGAAACTCAGAGTCCTATGGAGGATAACAAGATTTAGACGCTGATCATGACACCAATATTTATTATTTTCATCAATACAATTACATCCCTACAAGAAAATACAATGGAACTGCAAAAATATGAGTTCTCTCCAAAAGAAAACTAATAAAAATATTCCCCTAGAGGAAAATTTGACTTGGTACTTATACAAAATGATTAGGAATCATTCCCTATGAAAGGAGGAAGCTTTCCCCACCAAAATCCCTTGATTAGCGAATTTGGTTCCTAATACTAGGAATCTACATTAAATGGCAAGGAACACATTCCTAGATTTTCTCAATCATTGGAGTTCCACAATCTGTGCCATAATTCCATAATAGCTCGTTGATTTATTATTTGATATTTATCCTCCTGTAGTAGGGAGCAAGTCCCTAAATTATCTCATCCTCCAAATCTTCATAATCTGCCCAATATTCTCATAATATTCCACAAAAATAAATAATATTAGGCACAAATATGGAATTATTCATAAACCTTCCTAATTAACATATTAAAGTTAAAAATACATTATCTAATGCAAAAAGATAGGTTTAATGTGCTTAAGGATGGTTAGATAGGCCTTAATTTATGTTTAATTTAGAGGCATGGGCCTTAATTTATGTCTAATTTAGAGGCCAATCAAGTGACAAGTGGTTTACAAGAACAAAGCCCTCTATACCATACAAGTTGATTTGATTCTAAATATAAATATGCAATACATACCTTTTGTAACCATTGCACATCATGTAGATCAATATTGCTCCATCTATAGTATCCAAGTTACTGAATCCTTGCCATCAAACTTCCTCATATCTCTTTTTATTACTTTTAGGATCTCGATCGTTAAATGATTGTAACTCTTTATTTTCGGATCTCCAAGTTCTAAATTTACATACTATGGTATCCCTCTAATTCTTCTTTCCAACCCCACAAGTCTAATCGAGATTGGATTCTCCAAGAAAGCGTTATTCCCAATCTCCCACGATGACCTGATTATCGACTGGTTCAGTAGAGCAAAATTGTATGATGTGCCATGTCTCACTTTTTCGACCTTTGGACCTGAAAACGAAACCCAACAAATAACAATCCGCCCTATTTTTATTACATTTTACAAAATTTGAATCTGATTCTCATAGAGAAAGTTATGATGATTTTCCCAAGGTCGCATGTTTACGATCGAATTCGAGAGCCTACAAAAACCCTTACTTCCTTGGCTCCTATCTCCAAAACTATAGTGCACCAAAATCTGAAATTCATATAAAAGGTTAAGAATGATTTCGACTCAAATGGGTTTTAATTTTAGCTTCTGAATCTTCGTAGAAAAACATTGTAGAGAAAACTCCAAGATGGTATGTTTGAGATGGAATCATGGATCCTGCAAAAACCCTAACTTCCTCAACTCCTATCTCTGAAAATATAGAGAGACAAAATCTGAAATTTGGACACAGGTTCATCACTCTTGTAGCTCAAATGGGTTTTAATTTCAGCTTCTAAAGCTTCATAGAAAAAGGTAGAGAGAAAATTCCACCATGACTTGTTTGAAGCAATGAAACCCTAAAATCCAAATCTCTAATACCAAATGTTATGAAACCAGCTCACAAAATTGAAGAAGAGATAGATCAGAGACTTTAAAATAAGCCTCTTTGAGGGGGAAACCTCCTTCACATTACACAAATGAAAAATTCTTGGATGATACAAAGAACAAGACCTCCTTTTTATACATAGGATTCTAAGGGGTCACAATATAACCAGAGCCAACATTACAATGATATTGTAAGGGCACAACAATAACAATAGTGGGCTTTTATGGGCCACAATAATAACAATATGGGGACTACATGGGTACAATAATACAATAAGGGGGTTTCACTAAAATAATAATGGGCTACACTAGCAGTACAGGGACCTAACCATGTCTCATGGAGAACATGTTGGCCAATAATAATGAATAGGGGGGAGTACCTGAAGTTGAGATATGGAAGCCTAATAAGTAACAAACAATTTTTGTCATTGATAAAAGGAAGTCCACAAGTGGCCTTGCTAAGATAGTGCACTTTTACAAGTTCCAAGAGGCGTCCTTATTAAATAATATAAATCCCATAAGAATCAGACTTACATAAGGGGAAAGGCTCTCATTTAGCCATGATCTACGACCATCCACTTGCTAGAACTTATATTTTTCTGAAGTACATTGCAAAGAAAGCCATGACACTCTTTTTACCAAGCAAGGAACATTGATCATCTCAGGAAGACCGAGAGGAAATGATTTTAACTCTAGGTGTCTTTGCTTCTAAAGAATCTACCACTGAATATGGTTCTCGACTTGGATATTCTGGGACTAGATGAAACATTGGGTGAAGTAGTGGTTCTTTAAAAAGATTAACATATGCTCTTGGAAGCTTCAAGTGCTCATCTCCTCTCAAAAATAAATAGGTATTCACTCTCGAATATTTGAACCATACATATTGTTCATCCACATATATGATCCAAATAACAAATCCATTCACTCGCTCAAACATCTTGATTCATATGTTATTTTTAGATTATCTACTCACTTGAATGAAGAGAGGGATAACCTAAAGAAATCAAATTTCCTCCCTGTGGGTGGTGGACCTTATAATGTTAATCCATGGTGGTATATAGAACGTGCTTTCACCATGCTAGGTTTGGAATTTTTTCATAGTGTGATGTTAGTATAAATTATTTTGTTCGAGGTTAATGTGGTCATGCTCATGATCATGAAACTAGTATTTTCTATAATGGTAGGCAGTGGCAGCATCCCTAATTTTCATCACAGAAGCCCCCACGTAGTTCCAAACTTTGCACGTAACAAAAAATGGGGCTCTCTTCAATAACCATTATTTTCTGAGTAATTTCTTGACAGGTAAATTTGCTTATTGCTAGAATTAATAAATCATTGTTTAAATTAATTTCATAATTGCAGGTAAGAAAAAATTGGAGATCTATTCAATAACCATTATTTTTTGAGAAATTTCTTGAAAACTTGAACTATTTATTTCCAGAACTAAACTAAGAAATCATTGTTTAAATTAATTTTAGAATTATACCTCTAGGCGCAGATTAACCAAAGAAGTATCGAGTGAATCTAGACAAGTATTGGGTGAAGCAGTGGATCGATGAAGCTATGCAACTGGATCAGGTCAGCTTCTGTCCTTACCAGATTTTCTTCTAGGCTTTGATGCAAATCGAATAGGACAAACCTTACTAAAAGGAGAACTGAATAAGTGGTGCTTAGGCGGCTTAGGATAAACATGCAAATAGCTACATTGAAATTCAATTTACAGCAACGTGTTAATCTACAACCACTTGTCTTTTCCATTGCTCCACTCCCACTTGTCCATGGGTGAACATGAACTTCATAATATAATCATTGTACATGAAACATTAAATAACATTAAATGTCACTAAAATGTGAGTGAAGTAATGCTAACATTACTTCACTTGGCAAAAACTTAAATGAAATACGAGTTTTTATGAGAATTTATACTAAGATATTTGCAACTCTTTCCTCAGGAAGAGGCCAAAAAAGATGGCGAAATAAAAACTTTCATTAAAAATAAAATACTATCTTCAAACTCTTGAAATATCATTTTCAAACTTTTTGAACTTTGGTTTAAATAGTCAAGGCACTATCAGTTTTTGTGTGAGCTTAACAGAAGAGCACGTCAATCAATTACAACAGTCCCTACAACACTTTGGGTGGGGAATATTAAGATAAGTTTATATAAATTGTATTTTTGGAGAAAGTATATTAACTTGTGTCATAAAATAATGAAAAATTAATACATATTAATAAATAAATAAAATGAAGTTACATAAAGAAAATGTCCTAATTCTATATTAAAATTGAAATATGTACATAATGAGAAGATAAAAAAAATTATAAAAAATGACATGACAACAATAAGGATATCTTATAACATGAGGAGAGGATATGATAATTGTAGATTATTGATTTACTATTACATACATTGTAAAAAAGAGGAAGACAAATTATATAAGAATCTATATTGAGAGAATTTACACAAAAAAGGAACAACATACCATAAAGTAATAACTACAACAATAATAAAATAAGATGAAACTTTGATAATGAGTACAAGTATGATTATACCAACAAAGCACTACATTCTAAATGAAATTTGATGGTTGATGGTCGAAGAAGCATTAAAGAAATTTTGAGGCCTAAAATGGGCCTCTTAAGGAAAATTATAAAATAATAGTGGAAATAATAAAATAAGATTAGGTTACCTCATCAAATTTTGGAGTGAAAAAAAAAGAAAAAACCCTTTTTTCAACTTGTCTTTCTACGATTTTACTCAAATTTTTAGGGGAGCACTTGTTGGATGTGGGATTTAATTTCACATCCAAAGAGTAGCCATGTTGAATACTTTTGATGGATCCTGCTACACAAAAAATGAGAAATACATGGACGTTTTCATGTATTTCTCACTTTTCATGTAATGGGCTCCATGAAAAGTAGTATACATGAGTACTCATTGGATGAAAAAATAAATTATGCATCCAACAAGTGCTCCCACTCAAAATTTGATTAAAATTGTAAGGAGATAAGATGAAAACTAGTTTTTTCATTTTTTTTTTTTTATCATTTTACCTTTTTACTCCAAAAGGGGTGAATCACCCCCCATGGTTGATATCATCATCTTCAATTTTATTAGTTCTTATAAAGTTGATTTTGGTTGTACATTTTTGTTTTGAGACCAATTTTTTACCTCAAAATTTCTCTAATGAAAATTTCTAGATTAAAGGGGGATTAATTAGCCACTCAACTATTGAGAAGAGGAGTTGACAACGACGGAGAAACAGAGGGTGAACAACGAGGGTTTCAGATAGTTACAGAGGTTGATCCACATGGAGGGTCGCAGAGGAGGGAGCCCCACTCCCTTCTATAAGGAGGTCGTAGCCAGTAGAGGCAAGAAACCTCTAGAAAATGTCAGAGGTGCTACTGAGGAAGGGAGAAGGAATAAGGAGGAGGAGATAGAAGGAAACAAAATGAAGGAAAATAATAGCACAAAAGACAAGGAGGAAGAAGACAGAAATCAGGGAACTAAAGACAAAAAAACAAAAGGGATCTTATAAACCCAAAGTTGAGATCACACCTAGAGTAGTTTTAAATGATCCTACTCTGCAGGTGCACAGGGATCACATGCGGACTTATGCTATCATCTGTAAATTCATGGGATTATGGCCCATTGAAAAAGCTTTACAGGCATGGATCAAATACCACTGGAAACCTAAAGGAAGCATTGACCTACATCTTGGGTCAAAGGGGTTCTTCACTGTGGTGTTTACAAACATTGAAGACAAAGATAGAGTGTTTGAAGGAGGGCCCTACTTCTATGCAAAAGATGGTCTCTATATGCGACCTTGGATGATGAATTTTGTCCCGGAGCGTGAGACATTTACTTTGGTACTGATTTGGGCAAGGCTCTATTCTCTACCTCTCAATTACTAGTAAACTGAATCGTTAGTTGCCATAGGCAATAAATTAGGTCGTTTTGTCAAAGCTTCTGAAGCCACAAGAAGGGGAAAATATACTTCCTTTGCAAGAATATGTGTGGAAATAGATCTATCCGGAGCTCTTCCGGATGAGGTAATCTTGGAAGCTTTTGATGAATAATGGGTGCAAATAGTAGATTATGAGCATATTCTGTTTAGATGTCGTAGATGCCACGAACATGGGCACCTATTCAGAGACTGCCCTCTCAGTAAAGTAGAAAACAAGAGCAAAGAGAACACAATGAAGGAAACTTATAGCTTTCACAAAGTGGTAAATAGAGGAAAAGATGGCAAAAGAGGGCCAAAGCAACATCAAAATGAAGGGCAAAAGGTCAATCAAAACAAGTTCCAAGTTCTTGAAGAGGATGAAGAGATTACAAAAGAAGACCAAGCAATGGAAGGAAGTCCCGGGGAAAAGGAGAAAGAAGAAAACCGTGAACAAACACAGGATATTGATAATAAGAAAGAGACTATGATGAGTGATGCAGAACTGGAGATGGATCGGGAAATGACCCAGAGTGAAATGGAACTGGAGGATCATGAGCTACAGGAGATTCTTGACAAGGAACACCTAGATCTGGAAGGGTTCTTGATACAAGGAACCACGGGATGGATAGATTCGTTACCTCAAGAAGAGCTCAATAGAATACAGCAGTTGTTTTTATGGAAAACTCAAGCTAAGGAGTTGGAGAAAGGAAAAAACATTGACAAGTAGGATAACGGAGGTGTGAAAACGATGTAAACAACTCCTGGATTAGCAACTAGAAATCCAGGAAAGAAAAGTGGTAGAAAAAAGCAAAATGAGCTCTTGATGGAGTGTGGAAAGCTAATGATAGATTCAGGTAAGATGAAAGATCTAGCCAGCTACTCCTTTACAAATCTTTAATTATGAAGTTCATATCTTGGAATATAAGGGGTCTAGGCAGTAAAAGAAAATAGAGAATCCTTAGTAATAGAATGAAAAAAGCAATGCCATATATAATCTTCATCCAGGAAACAAAATGTTCCATTCAAAAATTAAGACAAATTCATAGCAAATGGCTCAATAGGTTTGAGTTTCTAGAAGTCAAAGAAGAGAATACAAAAAGGGGCATTCTCACTCTTTCGAACCCCCAAAAAATTGAAATAATAGATGCTGAGGCATCTAGGAATTATTTATCAGTAGTTATTCAGCCTGTAGGAGATAGGGATACCTATCTGGTCATGAATGTTTATGGCCCTCAAAGAATAGATGATAAACTCAGGTTTCTAGATTCCCTTGTGGATCTTAGGGACAGACATGCAGGAATACCTTGGATCATGGGAGGGGACTTCAACATGATCAAATCTCTTTTGGAGAAAAAAGGTGGAACCAGAGCTCTAAGTAAAGACTCTTTAGCATTTCAAACCTTTACAGATAACATGAAACTAGTTGATACTAATACGAACATTGGCCTCTTTACTTGGAATAATAAAAGAGGAGGAGAGGCTCAGGTAGCCTCCAAATTAGACAGATTCCTTATCTCATAGGATCTCATGCTTATAGACAAGGAAATAACAGTGAGAATTCTCCCCTTTGGAGGCTCAGATCACTGGCCGGTTCAACTAGAGATCAAGGGCATAGGTTCTCCCAGAAACAGACCTTTCAGATTTGAGAATATCTAACTTTCTCACCCAAAATTCATCAACAATATTGAAAAATGGTGGTCGGAAGATTTGCAGATTCAGGGAACATGAATGTTCCTTCTTCATAAAAGACTAAAGCACATCAAGCTTGGGCTTAAAGATTGGAACAAGAATGATTTTGGCAACATCTTTGTGGATTAAAAATCTATTGAAAACAAGATACAGGAACTCAACCAAGCTCTGATCACGAAAGGCTTTGATAAAGTCAAAAGTGATCAAGTTGATAATCATCATCAAGAATGGGAGAATTTATGTAAACAAGAGGAGATATTTTGGAGACAAAATTTTAGAGTTCAATGCTCAAAGAAGGAGCGCGTAATACTAGATTTTTTCACAGATCCACCATGGCAAATAGAGCTCACAACAGAATCTCTTCGATCAAGGACGAGGGTGGGGAGCTTCATATCTCCCATGAGGATATAGAAGTTGTGTTTGTTCAACACTTCCGAGGCATAACTCAGGAAAATAGTTTAGACAGAGAGTAGTTCATCAGGGACATTACTAGACACATACCTATGCTGGTGTCTAGAGAAGACAATTTCAACCTTAACAGGCCAGTAACTGAAGAGGAGGTCAATGAGGTCCTCAAAGATATGTAGAATGGCAAAGCACTAGGCCCGGATGGTTTCAATGTGGATTTTTTCAAAGCTTGCTGGAATATGTTAAACAGAATATATTGAATGTAGTGGAGAATTCCAGGTTGAAAAAAACTATTCTGAAAGTGCTCAATACCTCCTTCACCTCCCTGATCCCTAAACAGGACATCTCTCAAACTCTTGATAAGTATAGACCCATAGCTTTATGCAACGTGGCATACAAGATAATATCCAAGGTTGTGGCCAATAGACTCAAACCTCTACTTCCTACTCAAGTTTTAGGGGAACAATTCGATTATGTGGAAGGCAGACAAATCCTAAATAACATCATTCAAGCTCACGAGGTGGTTCACTCGTTAACTAGCAAGAGGCAAGCTGGAAT
>APFE030396055.1:69327-80636 GCA_000404065.3 Pinus taeda | reverse complement strand
GTTCTGTGAATTCAAAGCACTGGTCGAGAAGGAGTCGGGGAAGAAGGTGAAGGCTCTTAGGAGCGATAATGGTGGTGAATACATCTCGGACGAGTTCAAGGATTTCTGCAAGGCAGAAGGGATTCGTAGAGAGCTCATAGCTACCCATAACCCACAACAGAACGGGGTAGCTGAGCGGAAGAACAGAACGATTGTGGGTGCTGCATGGGCAATGTTGCATGATCAGGGCCTACCCCTTCACTTGTGGGCGGAAGCATGCAATACAACAGTTTTTGTGCAGAACCGTTGTCCTCATAGGATACTTGGCATGAGTACACCTGAGGAGACTTATTCTGGTAAGAAGCCTGATCTTTCTCATTTGAGGATTTTTGGTGCTAACGTTTACATGTATGTGACGAAGGATGCCAGAAAGAATTTGGAGCCGACTGCAGAGGTTGGGATATTTGTGGGGTACACTGATACGCCCCACAACTATCGTGTGTATTTGACAGTCGCAAGACTGTTGTGCGACGGGATATCAAATTTCAGGAAGAGAAAGCCATGAAGTGTTCGCTTGAGAGGGAGCCACACTTGCATGCAGATGAGGAGCTATTAGTTCCTAAGGATGAGCTTCAGGATGTGGATCAGCCACAAGATGAAGTTCATGGAGTGGAAGAGACCATTCATGCAAGGCAACCATCAGAGGGCGAAAGCGCACTACAGAAGCTGAGCGACTGGCTCAAGATGCAGAGAAGGTTGTAGGACCACCTACAACACAGCGCAGACAGAGACAATCACCTGATCGGTATACTGGATACATGGCTCTTGTGAGAAAATGTGTTGTGACTGAGCCATCCTCTTTCGAGGAAGCTATGGAGGATCCCGCATGGGTAGATGACATGGTGGAAGAGTATGATTCGATTGTTAGAAACAGTGCATGGGAGATTTTCCCAAGACCAGAGGGGAAATCAGTGGTGGGTTCGAGATGGATCTACAAAGTGAAGCAGGGAGCTGACGGGAGTGTGGAGAAGTACAAGGCAAGATTTGTTTCCCGAGGCTTCTCACAGATAGAGGGGATCGATGATGAGGAGACCTTTGCATCTGTCACAAGGTATTCTTCCATACGGACAATTCTTACTCTTTCAGCGCAGATGGGGTGGCACATCCATCAGATGGATGTCAAGACTGCATTCCTCAACAGAGTCATTGAGGAGGAGGTATACATAGAGCAGCCTGAAGGTTTCGAGATCTTCAACAACAAGTCACATGTGTGCAGGCTCAAGAGAGCACTGTATGGGTTGAAACAAGCACCTTGTTCTTGGTACACATGGATAGACAGTTATTTCACTAGACTTGGATTCTCCAAGAGTGAGGCGGATCCTAACCTATACCAGATTGTGGTGGAGGGTAAGTTGCTGATCATTGTACTTTATGTAGATGATTTGATTTTGACGGGAGATGAGATGTTGATACTTTCATGCAAGGAGGATCTTGCTAGAGAGTTTGAGATGAAGGACTTGGGCCTCGTTCATTATTTCATGGGATTGGAAATTTGGCAGTGCAGTGATGGACTGTTTGTTTCTCAGGGTAAGTATGCCCGAGAGATACTAGAGAAGTTCAACATGCATGACTGCAAGCCTGTTGATACTCCTCTTCCTGGAGGTTGGAAGAAGGAGGATGCTACTTTAGTGGAGGTAGTGGATGCCACTGTTTATCGGTAGTTGGTGGGGTCGCTTATGTATCTGGTCAATACATGACCCAATATATGCTATGCTGTTAACCATCTTTCGCAAGCTATGGTTAAGCCAACCAAGCTCTTCTAGAAGGCAGGCAAGCATGTATTGTGTTATCTCAGAGGCACATTGGGATATGGATTGTGGTATAGACAGGAGGATGAGGTGAAGCTATGTGGCTTCACAGATGCAGATTGGGCAGGGAGCCCAATGGATAGAAAGAGCACATCTGGAGGGATCTTCAGTATCGGGTCGACAACAGTTTCTTGGTACAACAGGAAGCAGAGATCTATGGCACTCAGTTCAGCAGAAGCCAAGCATATGGCAGCAAGTTTGGCTGCATGTGAGGCTATATGGATGAGGAATATCCTGGTCGAGTTGTTCGGGTCACACTTGGAGCCTATTGTGATTTATTGTGATAACCAGAGTTGCATTAACCTCTCAGTTAATCTAGTATTTCATGATAGATCCAAGCACATTGACATCATGTACCATCATATCAAAGATTGTGTGCAGCGGAGAATCATGTTACTTTCATACATTCCCACGGAGGATTATGATGCTGATATCTTGACGAAGGTGCTCACCAGGAGCAAATTCGAATACCACAGAGTCAGGATAGGGGTTGCAGATAATCCATATCTTGTTGAGAGGGAGTGTTGAAAATGCAACAAGATAATGGAGCTTAGTGAAAAGAAGTCGCCTTCATTAAGTGGGCCCGCAGGCTATTTTTGGCGCAAAGTCTATTTTTAGACATATGGATCATGGTCTATGAGTTGAAGGATGCTATTTATGGATGATTGATAATGTTGGTAAAAATAGATGTATCTCTATTTTTAGACATATGGTTGAAGTCTATTTTTAGATTGCTAGTCAAAAAATAGAACAATCGAATATTATTAGCTCTTAATAATATTTGGACTATAAACATTATCTTATCCTCTTGCATCACTTCAGTTCGAGCTACGGATGTGGCACATGCAACTGCCAGAAGGAAATATGCTTTTCCTATGGGTTAGTTGAGCTATTGCATGATGGACTTCAGTTAGAACTCAAGTGATTGAGTTTGGTGGAGTTGATTGAGGAGTTGATGGAGTTGTGTTCAGTTTGACTTATTTGAACTAGTTGTATTTAGTCTAACTGACAAATACACTAGTGATGAGTGGTGTGAATTAATTATTAATTAATTCACTAATTATTAACTCATAAATCAACTAAAGAATACATCAGTTAACTCAGTGCATGGACAGTTCAGTGGAGACAAGTGTTACAGGTGGGTGAAAGGGTGAGACTACTATCAGTTGTGACTATAGTTGTGCATGAGATTTGCGCAATCATTGATTGATATTTTCAATGAGGATTGCGCAGTAGAGGCAGGCAAACAGTGGAGGAGATTTGAACCCGTGACTTGTTCAGATCTGAGCTAGTTTGTGTGTAGCATGTGGAGATAGTACTGAGCACTTGTGAGGAGTAATATTCTATGTATTGTTACATGTTCTCTTTCATTATAATATGCAGATAGTTGGGGGTTTTCAGCAATATGCTTTCCCCATTACATATTGTGTTGATATGTGTGATTGATGTTTCAATGTGCGCATGCGATTGTTTTTTTAATTCCACAAATTGATGATCAATGGTAGAGGAGGTTATGTATTATGCATGCATTTCGAAAATAGTGTATAATCAGGATAATCTCTGTGAATAAGTGTTATATTATTCAATATTTCTACATGGTATCAGAGCAAGTTGATCATCAGATCTATTATTCAGAAAGTGATTACATTTTAATTCTTCAGGCAGAGTCTATAATCGGGCCAGGTAGCCTCTGGATTCATCCTTCTTTTGGAAGGTGAGATATCCAGTAAATGCCCATATAGTCAATCTCTGTACGAGAAATACTTTGTTCTCACGAATTTTAGATCTGAAGCGGTTGAGTTTTGAGCTGGTGGAATTCGAATTTGCAGCAATGTTTTCTTGGTGTCGAAGTTGAAATGTCTTTCAACAGATTGCGATTGGAGTATACCTTTGAAGGCAGCTCGAATTATATTGCATGGAAATACAAGATGGAGGCAGTGTTAGATGACAATGGGTTGAAGGAGTTCATAGATGTTGAAGTGCCAAAGCTTATTGATGCTGCTCAAGTTGAGGCTTGGCAAAAGAAGATAGCAAAGTGTCGAAGGATTCTGTTGGAGGGCATGAAGGATCACATTATATCCAGCCTGCATAGAAAGGATTCTCCATACTTGATCTAGAAAGTGTTGACAAATTTATTCCAAATTAAGAGCGACCAAAGGAAGTTGGCGCTTAAGGATAAACTCAGAAACATTAAGTGTGAGAAAGGAGACAGTATGCCCAAGTATCTCACGAAGTTCACCCAATATCGGGATGAGCTGGGAAGTGTGGGGGTGACTGTCGATGATGAGGACTTGGTGAGCTTGGCTCTCCTTGGTCTTCCGAAGAGTTGGCATTCCTATCAGGACTCTGTCAATGGTCGAGAGAAATTGCTAGGATGGGAGATACTTTGGTCTAATCTTGTGCAAGAGGAGATCAGGCAGAATACCAGGGACGAATCTTCATCAAAGGCATCTGATGAAGAAAACTGTGCTTTGGCTGCCAAAGCAAAGAAGGGAAAGAATAAGAAAGCTTCTCATTCTGGTGTGAAAGGCAAGAAGCAGGACATTTCCAAGGTGAAGTGCTTTCACTGTCACCAGCACGGACATTATGCCACAAATTGTCCGCAGAAGAAGAAAAATAAGCAAGTTGTTGGATCTGCAGCGGGAGAGGCCTTAGCCTCGCAGTTTGAGCTGGATTTTTCACTGATCACATGCTTGTTATCAAGTTTGATGGGATCGGTATGGTTCTTGGACAGTGGCGTGTCTTTTCACATGACAAGAGATCGAGATTTGTTTTCTGATCTGGATGAGAAAGATCTTGGAGTGAACATCAAGATGGACGATGATGGTAGATACAGTGCGACCAGTATCGGTACCATTTCCTTTGAGAGGGAGTCTGGTAAACCATTCGTATTGAAGGAAGTGATGCATGTTCCAGGATTGAAGAAGAATCTTATCTCTGTGGCGATGTTAGAAGACAAGGGATATGATGTTGTCTTCAGTGAGGGAAAGGCTTTCCTGCGTAGTAAGACAACTAGAGAAACCCACAAGATAGGGGTTCGAGTCAAGAACCTTTATCAATTGCATGCAAATGGTTGCGTAGCAATGGAATGCAAGGTAGAAGGAGTGGTGAGTCGGGATGATGGCGAGCTATGGCACCGGAGATTGGGCCACCTTCACCATGGAGCTTTGAAGATACTGCAACAGATTTCTACTAGGCTTCCTAAAGGCACCCTTGCACAGTCAGATCAGTGCAAGGGGTGTACTTTGGGAAAATTTGTGAAAGCCACCTTTCACGAGAAGGATAGTTGTGCCACGACGATCCTTGAGAGAATTCACAGATGTGTGTGGACCTTTCTTAGTAGCTTCGATAGCAAAGCACAAGTACTATGTGATCTTTGTTGATGATTTCTCTCGAAATCGCTGGATCTTCTTCATGCAAAAGAAGAGCGAGACATACTCAAAGCATTGGTCGAGAAGGAATCAGGGAAGAAGGTGAAGGCTCTTAGGAGTGACAATGGTGGTGAATTCATCTTTGGCGAGTTCAAGGACTTCTACAACGCAGAAGGGATTCGAAGAGAGCTCATAGCTCCCCATAACCCACAGCAGAACAGGGTTGCTGAGTGGAAGAACAGAACAATCGTGGGTGTTGCACGAGCGATGTTGCATGATCAGGGCCTACCCCTTCACTTGTGAGCGAAGGCATGCAATACTGCAGTATATGCGCAAAACCGTTGTCCTCACAAGATACTTGGCATGAGTACACCCGAGGAGGTTTATTCTAGTAAGAGGCCTGATATTTCCCATTTGAGGATTTTTGGTTCTCCTGTTTACATGCATGTGATGAAGGATGCCAGGAAGAAGCTAAAGCCGACCGCAGAGGTTGGGATATTTTTTGGGTACATTGATACAGCCCACAACTATCGTGTGTATTTGCCAGACAGTCGCAAGACTATTGTGCGACGGGATATTTCAGGAGGAGAAAGCCATGAAGTGTTCACTTGAGAGGGAGCCACACTTGCATGTAGATGAGGAGCTATTAGATCCTAAGGATGAGCTTCAGGATGTGGATCAGCCACAAGATGAAGTTCATGGAGTGGAAGAGACCACTCATGTAGCGCCAACCATCAGAGGGCGAAATCGCACCACAGAAGCTGAGCGACTGGCTCAAGATGCAGAGAAGGTTGTAGGACCACCTACATCACAGTATAGACAAAGATAGTCACTTGATTAGTACACTGGATACATGGCTCTTGTGAGCAAATGTGTCGTGACTAAGCCATCCTCTTTCGAGGAAGTTGTTATCACTGAAAAGATTTCAAAGGAAAAGGGTAAGGTAAAAGTTAATTGATCCTAGACATACTCATGTTGATCTTGGTCATGTTCATGCAATAGACATTCGATACAATTCTTAGTTTGAGCAATCAAGCCCATGGTGATCAGAGATCAGAAATCTTCATCAAATTAAAGAGAGGAAGCTCCTCAATTAAGCAAGGCATTTTCTTCCAGGTTGATTTATCTAAAGTGATTTCAAAGGAGAAAATTTCCAAAGAAAGGGAGATATCATAAGAACTGAAACAGGACTTAGCCTTAGGGCTAAGGAAACATCATCACAGTTGTATAAAAATGACAAAGGTAAGGCATTCATCTTTCAACAAGAGGAATGTAGTTTTGAAGAGTTGAAGAGAAAGTTGAATTTGGCAAATTTTGAAATTGCCAAACTAAGAAAAACCTCAAGGAAACATGCAATCAAGGAAGCTCATTTCAAAAAATGGAGGCTCTATGGTCAGTTTTCATGCTCAATACTTCACATGCAATAAAGGAAGCAAGATACATTTGGAAAGGTTTCCTTAACTAAGGAAAATCACGCATCAAGTAAGGTTAAGTCCTCAAATTTTGATGATTTACTTTTTTTGAATTTTTCCTTGAAGAATGATGCCTCTGCATTCAGTTTTGAACAAATTTAGGACAGATGAAAGGGACATTCCACGATAAAGAAGCTCAAGACAGTTGAATTTTGGCATTAAGCGGTGTTTTTGTGATTACACGGCAATTTTGTAGCGTGCTACGAAACTGCTGAAGATAATGCCTAGTGCACAGCAGTTTCGTAGCGCGCTACGAAACTGCTGTAGCTGCATATTTTGATATAGTTGACCAGTTTTGAGGAAAAAAAGGGAAACCTTTTTGAAAGGAAGTTTCTGAATAAGGATCATTCACACAACACAAACATCTAGCAAGGGAAAAAAGGGCAAAGGAAAATCATATATGAACCATAAGCCATTTGTTATAAAAGTAATCACAACTAGTATTTTTCATCATAATTCAGGCAGCGTTGAAGAAAGTTTTGTCTTCATACAGGTACATGGGCAAGGTCTACACATGAAAAACAAAATAGTCCAAAACATTTTTGTGTAATCAAAGAAGAACAACATAGATAATTAATTTCGAAGATCCTTGTGGAGACCAAAAGCAAAAAAAGGAGGAACTTTCTCTCCTTGTTTTTACCAGTCAATTTCTAGAAGTGTTTCTGAGCAGTTAAAAACTCATCTCTGAAATGTGAAAGAGGTTTTCATTCTTAAGATACTGAATTACAAAAGCCTCTTCCACTTTCTTCAAATACATTATGATTTGAGATAAATGAATGATCAAACTTGCGCTACGAAACTGCTGTAGGTGCAGTTTTCCACAAGCATATTTTTACACTTGTTATTCAAAGAATCATTTTGGGCGATAGGAAAGATGTTTCCAAAGACCAAGAGGGGTTTTTGTTCAGCATGGATTAGTTCACAAAATCCGCCTTTAGTTTCTCCAAATACATTTTGTATGAGAAGTTATGAGCTTTGTCCCAACACCTATTTTTCAGCCAGAACAGAGCAAGGGATAGTCTCCTAGTTTCTAGGAACAACAAAAGGATGAGTCATAAGGGGCTAGCTAGAAGGTTATGAGCACCATCAAATTCGACTTCATGGAGTGTTAGGTGTCAAAGAATGCATTAAATGTTTAGAATAGGTTGTTGTAATCATAATAAGGAGTTAAACTCCTAGTTGTATTAGGTCTCTAGGACTCCTAGTTAACTGTCCTTTGTATTAAATAGTTAGTTTGAAGTGTCAATAGGTGTCAAATTAGGAGGAATTCGAATTTTCCTCATGCTGGAGGAAGGAATCTACATGAACTCTATATATGGAAGAAGAACTAATGTATTAAGGGTTGGAAATTTATTGAAAAAAGCTTTGATATTTGGCTTTATGTAAAGACTCTGTTTTAGTAATACAAGATTGGATTTACTTCTCAGGACTCAGGAGGGATTCAATGTGTTATCACTGACAAAATTTCAATGCCAAATGTCTTACATTTGTTTGATGGCAAAGGCTGCGCTACAAAATTGGGGATTTGTTCGAATCCATAGCAACTGTCATGCAAAATAGCTATGCGGTGGATGTATTTTACAGATGGCATACTCTCAAGCTCCTGCGTGTATGCTTGTCATCAATTCTGAATCTCGAAGCCTCAAGTTCATGTAGATGTGAGTACATGCTCACACGTTGGTGGCCAGAGCACAATATGTAGATGTTGAACGAAATGTATACAATTACGCTAAATGAGAAGTTTCATTACTTCAAATGGGAATCCAGGAAGATGATTGACTGAGTTTCAAAACAAGGGTATAAAAGCTAAATGTGCGATGTGGGACAAAGACGAAGGATAATGTATTTGTGATTGTAGTTGCATCTGTACATACCGTGCCATTTTAGGGAAAGCTGTGGATGCGTTTTATAAGCTTAGCAATACAAGGGAGCAGTGGAGGCTGCAGTTTTTCTCCTAGCTTCTCGGATTCGATGAGGAGAAAGGTTACTAACATGGTTCTTAACCTGCAGACAATCACAGAAGAGGATCCCTCCAAAACACCCTCGTGCCAGGACCCACTAAGGACTCCTCTGTATTTCACCAACGACACACAAAAAACTTCAAGGATTCGCCATAACTTCAAAAGTGTTCTTCGCATATTCAGGACAATAGGAACCATATATTAGAGATTCTTGCGGCAAAAGATCTTGAATGTGATGATTTGGGATCCATTTGTTTTTCAGATTCGGAGCTTCTTAGTACTTATATGGAGGAAATTGTTGTGTCTGCAAGTTCTCACCATCTAATGAATACGAAAAATCCAGAGTACAGAAATGGAAGATTGGTTATTTCATCTAAAAGCTTAGCGCATGGGCTGAGCTTATTCCAGGTAAACAAGGCAGAAAACAAAGCTACGCTGCCAGTGTTCAATGGGAATTCTTCCAAGGAACCTCGGGAGACAGGTGCTGAAAAGGCGGAGCTCACAAGTGAAGCAGCTCCATCACCAGAGAACAAAAGTGAAGCTGGGAAAACCGACAATGCCCCTGTGGGAGTTGCCACTAAGAAAGAAACCGACCCTAAGAAAAAAGGCAACGGTCCAAAGGCATCAAATCCAACTACTTTTCCTTCTAAACTAGGAGTGGCTCCAGACAATGACTTTGAGAAACGAATTAGACCAGAGGTCATTCCTGCTGGTGAAATTGGTGTGAATTTTTACAATAATTGGAGTCTCGGACAATGTCAAAGAAGAGTTTCAAGAGTTTGTAATGTTGCCTCTTCGACGTCCAGACCTTTTCAAAGGCGGGCTTCTTAAGCCTTGCAAAGGCATCTTGCTGTTTGGTCCCCCAGGAACTAGGAAAACAATGCTTACAAAGGCTCTCGCAACTGAGGCTGGTGCCAGTTTCATTAATGTTTCAATGTCCACCATTACGTCAAAATGGTTTGAAGAGGGTTTTGACTTCAAGGAGCTTGCAGCCATAACTGAAGGATACAATGGCAGTGACTTGAAGAACTTATGCACAATGGCAGCTTTCCGGCCTGTAAGAGAGTTAATAAGGAGAGAACAAGAGGAACTAAAGGCCGGTGAAAGGAGAATTTCCAGCGTCGAAGTCATTGAATGCTTGAGGAGCAGTATGAGCACATTGTTCTTGTTCATTATCGAGAAATTAAAGAGGGTAACAAAGCTGGTCATATGCGCTCAATAAATACAGACAGATCTTTGCAGATGGAAAATTCAGGGGGCCTTGTAACTTCTTTATCATGTTCAACTCAAGTGCACACAAATTCTTTGCTGGCACAAAAATGTTATGCTTCAAGTCCCAGCATATCCGAATGGAATGGGATGACGTTAGTGTGGCTCTATCAGTTGAAGCTGAATCCTCTTCAGCAGAACAAGGATTTAGTCGGAAAAGTCGGAATAGAAGGAGGATTTGGTCGTAGACTCTAGAGTTTACCAACCTCAGTCATATTTGAAGGCACCTACAAACTTGTTAGCAGAAAATAATGTGAGTTATAGTCTCTTCAATGTAAATGAAGTTTCCCTTGGACAATATTCATTCCTTGGCTTAGAACAATCAGAACAAGGAAACGTTTCGGAGCATATTGATGAAAGTCAATTGAATATGATTTTTGAAGATACACATGACTACAGCAATGGAGAAAACCTACGCCTGATACACAGCCAAAGTTTGTCAAGATGCAATTATTCAGGCATGGAAACCAAGAATGTGGAAATTGGGGCCAATGAAATTGATAATGGGCATGGCATCAACTTATCTTCTTGGACAGAGGTGTTAGAGTTCTACAAAATTGGTATTCAGAATGCTACTGATGAGACAAAGGTCCCTTGCTTGCAATCTATGACCAGGGAGGATAATGTTAGAAGACCGACAAATATTCCAATGGAAACTTTTGTCATCAATGAGCTAAGCAAAGGACAGCGAGCCTATACAGATAATCATCTTCAAACTTTCACAAGAGAAGATCTCTCTATCAATGTGGAGCAGATGGGTTCTCATAAGAAATTTACATCAAATTCCATGCCGGGTTTACATCAACAGCAGATGACAGTTCCAGGATATGGATTTGTGGATGCTTGTGAACAAAAGAAAATCACACAGCAGTTTCGTAGCGCGCTACGAAACTACTGAAGATGATTAATGTACAGCAGTTTCGTAGCACGCTGCGAAACTGCTGAAGCTACACAATCTAATCTCAGTCAACCAGTTTTGAAACACAAGAGAGAATTTTGAAAAGAGTATGTCTACAAGGAATCATCTGAAGCCATCATCTTTCAACAAGATCAAGACAGCTTGCAAGAATTTTTGCCTACACATATGAAAACGGTGGACAGCGTATTAAGGACGTGGCATTTTGTCATATCATAAAAGAATTGAAGCATGCATCAGACAGCTTGAATGCGTTCTCCTTTTTGTTTTCAAAACAGTGGATGACACATCATCAAAGAAGCCTCTAGCATATCAGTAACGTGGTAATGCCCTATATTCTTGGGTTATTAAAGACTTAAAGTACCTACTGCTGCATACTCGGTGATGGGGAACCAGAACCGAAAATTTAGGGATATTCTCAGCCAACGTGGAGCAGATCAAAGCCTTCAGTATCCAAAGCCAACATGGGACAT
>APFE030396055.1:3733-34473 GCA_000404065.3 Pinus taeda | reverse complement strand
AAATGTCATGACATATTTATTTCCATTTGCAGAAGGAACAGGCATTGGACCACATAAATCTGAATGAATAAGTTCAAGCTTCCTATGTGCTCTTGAATGTGAGTCATGAAATGACTGTTTGCTATGGTTTCCTAGAATGCAAGCATCACATTGCTTAAGTTTTCTAGGATTGTAGGCAAACCAGCAACACCATTTTTCTTCAATAAACAAAGACTGTCATAGTTTAAATGTCCAAATCTAGCATGCCATAATAAACTTGATGGAAGTGTACCTTCTTCATGATGAGAAATATATGAGAAATGTTGTGCATGAGCAAATGTTCCTTGCAGTTTGAGAAGTCTTTCTTTTTCTATTCCCCTCATGACAAGTGAGTGATCAGATGATTTTCTCACCTCAAGCTTGCCATCAAACATATGAATGGAGTGACCTTGCTGGCGGATGTGGACCAAGGACAGCAAGTTTCTCTTTAACTGTGGGAAATATAAAACATGATCAAGAAGAAAGTCTGGGAGACCAGGCAGTTTAAGCCTGATTGTGCCAAGCCCTGATGGCTTGATTTTTGACTGATCTGCAAAGTAAACTACTCCATCAACATTGTTAGTGAAATCTTCAAAAAAGTCTTTTCTATGAGTCATGTGACAGGTTGCTCCTGAATCAAGCAGCCAGTCATTTTCCCAGGAAGCAAGTGAAGTGTTAAACAAATCTTCATTTACTCCAATGTTACATTGTGCCTCAATATAGTGAGCGGATTCAGGTGCTTTACCTTTGTCTGTATCATCAGTTTTACTTTTCTGTTGGTTTCTTCTCTGCTCAATTTTGTCCCATGGTAGCTTGCATGTAGAGGCATCATGTGATCCATTTCTTTTGCAGCGAATACAATGTAAATCTACCTTTTCTCCTTGAGGATGTCTGCCCCCCTTGCCTCTGAAGTATCTTTCTCTTCCTCTTCGTCCACCTCTTCCTCTTGTAGAATCTTGAGCAGGATATTTTTCTTTATTAGCCATGCATACAGTTTCTTCAGAAGATTCAGGGACTGTTTTCTTTCCAAAGGCTTTTTCCCTTTCAGCAAACTTTTTCACAAGAGATTCAAAGGTTATATCCTTAAGATTTCCATTTGCTTGCAAAGACTCAAGATAATTGGAGTATGTAGGATATAGTGCCTTGAGAAAAGCAATAAGAGATATATCTAGCTGAACTTTAGTAGAATTGATATCATGCACTATAGATTTTATTTCAGATGCAAGAGCAAGAGGGTCATTATTTTGCAGTTCAAGAGTGAAGAGTTTAATCATAAGTTGGACGACTTCAAGTGAAGAATGTGAGTCATAGAGCTCTTTCATCTTTTGTAAAGCTTCAAAGGCAGTTGAACATGTTGAAATGTGACGACTCACCTCCTTATTTACGAAACGCCGCGATTAATGCATACGAAAAGTACCATTCTTTCATTTTCTTGCTTGTTACTTTGCTTGATTTGAAATGCACTTTTATTTAGTTAGTTGCTCATTGAAAAGGAATGGTTTCTTTTCTCATTTAGTTGCATTTTAGGAGTTTTTGAAGATACATTCGGTAGGGCCCTGAAACTGAGATCTAATTCAAGATAAACTGTTAAAATTTATTGAATTAACCTAAGGAAGCATTGAAACTTAATGCTCATATCTAGAGGTCTAGGCTAGAAACATGTTCCGACATCTTTAAACCTAGTGGTTGTTGTTTTCACTAAGGTTGGGTGATTCCTCCTTTTGTGATTCGATAAGTGTTATCATGGACTTGTGCTCCATGTACCATCGCATATATAATGGGAGACCCCACCAGGTTGCAATATTGTCATCCATAGGAAGCCAAGTCAGCCGCCTTACAGACGTGATACACCGAACACAACATTCAGGGAGATTGCTTGCTCGCACTTCTTGGTTCGCCGAGAGGTATTCTACAGTTCATGCTTTCCTGGTAAACCTTTTGCCTAGAGTTCCAGAGAAGTCACTTTTGTTCCTTTTCGAGTCTCTAAAATTAAAAGGACCATCCAAGCACTTGTCCTTTCAAGCTTGTTTCCAATCGAAAGAGATAGAGTCACCTTTCGTCCTTTTCTCGACTCTTAAAACATGAAAAGGAAAAGTTTTGTTTCAATGTTCTAAAATTAAGTTCCCACGAAATATTTCTGGTAAAAGTTATCCTCCTTAGTAATTCTTTAGGGTCAATTCCAATGGTAACATTTCCAGAGTCTACCAGTTAAGGATTCCCCTCAAAAGGGAATCCTGGTCCTTTTCCTTCTTTTGGAAACGTTGGTGCTCCTTATATGGCAACGTTGTCCCTTCCTAGGTTAACCATTGGTTTACCTATCTGGTTATTTTCGACCTCAGTGATCCTGAGTGTCTCAACTCATGCCCTGCCATCTACTTCATTTGAATCACGACATAATGATTCTAAGGTTGACCCCTCGCCTTTTTCCCTGTTGGCTTAGTGGGGCCTGACCCAGGTTCGAAAGTGATTTAGCCAAGCAAATCCTGGTACTACTGGCCCTTTGGACAATAGTCCGCGGAGCACGACTAAGGTCTCACCCGAAGTAGTATGGGAGGCTGCTAGAACCAGGTTTCCACACCCTGGGGATGTCTGATATAAAGTGATTGGTAGGCAGTCCAACCTTCGCACGTACTGCACTACGCGCACCTGCTGGCACCTCGCGCCCTGTGATACTGCCTTTCCGTAGTTCTAGCCACAGTGTGACCCATGTTATTTACCCAAGTCTTCCTTAGTTAGGCTAAGTTAGCTGATTACTCAGATTAGTTTCATATATAAGCATTCATACAAGTATTAATCAAGTGCGGACAGTAAATAAGAGAGTAAAAGTAATGCATAACATCAAATACAGATTCGAATAGATGCACAAGAATAAACTTCCCTTTATTAGGTTTCAATCCCAAGTACAGACCCAACTCCTCCTTGTGCACTCAGCTGCAGGGGTCCATGCACTCAGTTGCGGACTCTACTAGGCCTCTGCATACTCAATTGTAGAGCCTCTTATTACCACTACAACCCAGTACACTTCACCTTTCACTCTATGCTCTTACCATGCCTTCGCTACTCTATCTATATCATTCTCTAAGCTATATTTACACTTAGAGCCTTGCTCTATTTATACAATCCCATGGTCTGCAGACCATGGGTGAGCCGACACAAATTTACATTAAATTACAATATTTTAGGGTGGAAACCCTATGACTCATCCTAGAATTCACGCTCTGCACCTGCAATTCAGAGAATCTTACAATACAATTGACCAAAACTTGGGCTTTAAGCCCCAAAACTTGTTGCAGGGGATCCCATGCCCAAAAAGCCCCCAACACAATCATCGCGACTCGTCCCAAGTCACTCTGTTGGTGCAGAGATCTTAGCACAGAGCCCCTCCAACTGTGCCTGTGTTGCGCGAAGGTCTGTAGCACACTGTTTTGTCATCTACTGGATCTGATCTACTCTTTCTACCAAATGTTCTCTGTCAAGGGAAAATACCTGTCTTAAGGCATGCAACACCTTCATTTGCACGAGCTTTCCTTCGATATCGGCAGTGATGCAGAAGGCCTAATTAATCCAAGTCTGGACGTGTGCTTTAAGTACTGCCTCTTTCTATCGCGCAGCATCCACCTATTCCTTCAACGCCTTCGCCTGTTGTAGCTTCGCCAACTGTTGGGTCAGGACAACTATCTGCGCCGTTCTACACACACTTTCATACTACACTTGAAGCTCCCGCACTTCTATTTCCAAGTGTTGTATGGTGGGGTCCTCTTGTAAGGAAGTGAGGACCGCGAAGGATTCTTCCAACATCATAGTACAGTTTTGCACTTCATGTCCTATTTCTTCTAGCCCTTTTTGGATAGCGCCAACACACTATTCCCTAACTTCTGTGGGTGTGGATGACTGTGCCTTTAATCGCAATTTACCAATCTAAAGTTTGAGGTCCAGTTGTATCCTCGCTGCTTCCTCCTTTGCCTCGCAGAATCCACTACCCAATCTGTGAATTTGCACTCCAATTGCTAGGTTTGTTGCAATTTCTAACTCTGGAGCATGGCAACATGCTTCCTCTACTATTTGCTCCAGCTGTTGATTCTGCACCAGTGCTTCATCTTGTTGTAGACTAATCTGCTCAATGTTGATTCGTTGTTCGTTGAGCATTTGTACTGCGCATCCTTCCCTAGCGTGGAGTTCTGTTGTCGCTCCGTCCTGTAGCTAGTATAAAATATCCCATGGAAGGGCAGCCAAATTTAGGCCAAGTCCCTTGATCCAACCCACCATAGCTCTATCCTCCGTGTTGTCCGCTATCAGTGCTCCTTCTGGAAGTGCGAAGGTGTTAGCCATTTTGGCACACAACAACTGTTTCGTTGTCGATGTACCTGCGGCACTGTAGGAAGCTATCGTTCCCTCCATTGGGGGTCGCACCTAAAGTTACTGCAACTGTGCCCTGAGGGCCGCCAACACATTCTGTTGCTCTGTCATCACTTCCTGGAGCGCTTCCCTAGTGACCCCGCGAACTGTGTCGCTGATGTCATAGAGGTCATCCTCTGTCAATGTAATAGGTTCATTGTCCAGTTTGGAAGCCTTGCTATTCTTCCGTGGGCCTACTCGTTCCGTACCGTGCGGCCGTTTCAATTGTGCAGATGTCGTTCTTGGGTCCGCACCTTCTGCTGTGTCCATTGTTCCCTGTTCCATGGTCAAGTTCGGGCCCCATTCTCCCCGCGTCATGGTGGCCCCTGTTGCCTATGCTGTTGTTGCTTGTTTGGCGCCCTTGATCTACTTTGCAGCGACCTTCGCTACCTCGTGGAAAGCCCTTACCTCCTCGGTCAACTGCTCATTGCACTTTTGTTGAGCCAGCAGCTTGGTAACATCCTTTTGTTTTTGTACCATTGTCTTATCGCGCACCGCCATATCCGAGGCGTGCCACTTGGGTGGCCATGAGTCGAGCACAGCAAAGATGGCATCATCAATCGTGATGAAAGGAAGTTTGGTCCAGTTCTACATTGGATCTTTGCGTGCCTTAATATACACATTGTGCATATTCGCCTTGAAGTCTACAAAGCTTCGCAGATTGTCGTACACTCTGGGGGATATGAACGGCCTTCTCTTAATCCACATCTGGATGCTCGCCTCCATGAGCACCCAGAAGATCTTGGTCTTGTGGATCCCTGTGGCATCCTTCGTAGCCCAAAGCGACGCATCTTTTGCAACCTATGGCAAGTCCTGTTCAAGAGGAGGGAACTAATTGTCCTCAGGTAGTGCCCCTGACACCAATACAATGGACAAGAGCAACCACGTGTAGTGGAAGGTCTTGCCCTGCTCCTGGAATTCCTTGCAGTTAGTGAGGAATTCTTCACAGAGTAAGGTGGCCCAGTTGAATTGGACCCCCTCCACGCATTTTTCGGCCAGCGCAACGACCGTCACTGGTACCTCGTTGTCGCGACATTTTCTCATCACCTTCCCGGCCAATAGCTGGGTGGCTACGCCCACTCCTTCGTCTGGAATGCTTTTAAATACGTAGCCTCTCTGCTTCTTTTCCAACTTGTATTTCTTCTTCATGGCCTCTACGAGTGCCAAATTTCTGCTTTTGCCAACTATTTCCGTGGGGTCCCTTCCCTCACACGGAAGCTGAGAAATCATGTGAATAAGCTCTGTCGTGATGGGAATGGGCTCCTCCAACCACAGGTACCCATCATGTACCAGGCAAAGTAGCTGCCTGATGACAAAGATCGTAATCGGTGCATGGTGAAAATGTGGAATCCATAATAGGTGGAGTAGCCCGACCTCCTCCACACCGCACAACCATTTCTACGGTTCTAGTATTGTAATGAACCCCTCCTTACTCTGTTTCATGAGTTTGCTAGTCTCCAAATGTGGGAACTTTTTGCTTTCCACTAGGTCCCAATATTCAAATTTCATCGTGGGCACGTGGCCCAGAACTGAACCTTCAGACAGAATTCCATCTGGGAGGAGTGTGGTTTGGAGTGCACTCTTAGCGGCATCCAAATCCTTGGGTACTTTTTCTTTCCCTTTCCACGGAGGGACATACTCGGGCAGTTTTGCTGTAGCACACACCAGATGGATGTCTTCTTCCATTTCTTCATCCACCTCTATTTCATCTATGAAAGGCTGGAGGTCCTCCTCCTCATCATATGTCTCGAGATTAACAGTCTTGCCCTTGCCTTTGATAGAAAGTTTACCAAAGCACGGGTTTTGCGGGGACATGCAGACTGGTCCCACTGCCTGTGGATCTGTCTTGGGCCTCGACATCTGGGGTAATTTTGGAATATCTAGTTCATTCCCCACCTGTAGCATAGGGCTCTGCGCAACTTCCTTGGTGGTACTTTCGACAAAACCCACACCTCTCTTGGTAGTTTTTATCTTGTTCGAGCTGTCTGTAGTTGTTCGCGACTTCGGAGGTTCAAACACCGCTTGGTGCTCAACACTGTGTGCTCTCTGCAATAGCTCAAATCTCAAACAAACAAGTGTTGTCTCGTGGCCAGCCTTGGTAGTTTTATAGCATCTTTCGAATTTGAATTTGACTGTTCCCCCCATTTCTGAGTCATTAATGCATTCTTGGCAACAGATTGTCCCAAATCTAGTTCTGACTTCGTGTCTTAATTTCTCACTGCCCACTCCTCTTTGTCTTAAATTAGACATCTTGTCATGTACATTAACGCCAACAGTCACTTCCCAGCCTACCTACGCGGCAGCATAGCCCCCTCTGTGTAGGCGCGACCCCTGTGACATGTTGATCCTGCGTGCAACCTCTTTATTGTGCAGCTCCCCCACAGACTCTTTTATAGTCCTACACTCTCTCTCAATTGCTTGAAGCACTGAGACTATGCTCCCTCTAGCTAGTCAAGTGGTCGCACCACCTGTACGAGACTTCAATTCACCTTCCAACCTAGTCTGTGGGCACTCCTCAATTATCCTCATGACAGTTAGCACTGCACGTTCTTCCTTATGTGGTGCGCTCCCTTGGTTACGTTGTCTGGTAAGGTGCGGTCGTAGCCATGGTAGCAGAGTCACAAATGCTCTGCAACAATCTTCTAATGCAGTAGTATGGATGCCCATGTCTTGGCCTGTCATTCTTAGTTTATCGACACGACATGCTTGTGCAATTTCATTTTCCAGTTTTTTGATCTCCACATCCATTAACATGCTTTTCTTCCTCAGTTGTACCCAATCTTCCTCGATTTTGTGAATCTAAAGGGTCCCTTGCCAAATGGCTTCCTGAATCTACATATGTTTTCTCTCCCGTAGCTACATAATTCCTTCGTCCTGGCCTCCCATACTATCCCAACTATGGGATGTTGGAAATAATACTAAGAGGGGGGGTGAATCAATATTATCAAATCAATATAACTTTTACATTTCTATATTCAAATTCATATACGCTACTTCAGTTAAGGATACCCGTGTATATACGCAACTGTGTTTAATGCAACTAGCGTATATCCAATAAACTTATGATTCAATTAGTTGATCTTCAATGAGTGCATCAGAACATTATTAACCATATTAACAATAAACAGGTGCATTAAAACAGAACAGATCATCACACATAAGGAGCACACATGAACACCATGATATAAGGTGGAAACCCAATGTGGGTGAAAACCACCTGTTGCAATTCATCTCTATCTTCCTTTAATAAGAAACTTCTTTTTATAATATTTCTATACTGGAGTAGTCTTATACCAGTACGTAGGCCCCTACCTACAGAAGGCTACAACCTTCTCTCACTTTCCAATTTCTACTGGAAGGGAGCTACAACCCCCTTAGCTCTTATACTAGCTGATCCATTTACTAGTACATAGGCGCCGACCTACTAAAGGCTCCAACCTTCACTCATTTTCTAGCTGCTACTAGAAGGGAGCTACAACCCCCTGGCTCTTGTACTAGCTGATATGTTTACCAGTATGTAGGCGCTGGCCTACTGAAGGCTACGATCTTCTTTCTTCCTCCAAGGACCACGTTTCATAAATTTTCATACTGGATACTCCTGAAGCACAACACCATAATTTGAAGGCCACGTTTCATCCAATTTTCATACTGGACCCATCAACAACATTGAAGCACAAAATTAATCATCACTGCAATAGACCCATCAACTACACCTGCATCATCAATCTCTAAATCACCCAATACTAAAACATTGAAACCCTATCAACAACATAGTCACCAGAACACATAATAGACAATAGAACTCTGCAACAATAACCAGATCCAACTGCAACTTCAAATATCATATCTCATAATGTATACGCTACTATGATGAACCAAACTGGTGTACATACGCGCTCTTACCAAATCCAACTCGCGTACAGATCTGCAAATATTTACTCATAACTTTGCAGCTATTCTACACATCAATCATACCCAGATCATAACATTCATACAATAAACAATGTGTCAATAATTCAGATCTAGTCTATCCATGTTCAAACCACATAATGATAATACATTCCAAGCCTTATGATCCTGATCCATCATCCATCATCAACTGCATATGTGCATCCTTGATTCAGATCAAACTAAGCATCACAAACCCATAACTAGCATACTAGATCTCACACTTCATCAGATATTCAATCCTTGCACACTTGCACACTTTTTCCTCTTGGCCTAATGATCTTCTCCTTATATAGGTTTAGGCCTCTCTCAATACCATGGTCCAAAACCATATAGGACCAATACCTTGGACCCAATACCTGGGGTCAACACTTTGGACCAAATACCATGGACCAATACCAAAATACCATGGACCAAATACCACGAACCAAATACCACGGACCAAAACATAGTTTTCCAACATGTACGCACCTTTCATTCTGTGAACCTGCGTGTGTATGTATACGCGCCTTTTGTTCTGCTAATCCACGTGTATACGCTTTTTCATCGAGGTTAACCTGTGTATACCTTTCTCTTGACCTGTTGTACTATGATCTATCATCTGAGTGAGTTGTCATCTGTATCATACCTCTGAGTGAGTTGCCATTAAGGACAACACCTATATCATAATGCCAACAAACTCCCCCTTTGGACTTGATGGCAACCACCACACCAAGTCACTCTTCCCCTTTGACATCAAGGGCAAAGGGCAGACCAAGATATTATTTTCCTTGATACACATTCTGTTGTCCATACTCCCCCTGAGTACCTGCTGAAATCTCTGATTGAGCTCCCCCTTTGTACATGCCAAGATGTACCAATCTGTCCATGCTCCCCCTGAGCACATGCAAGGTCTGCAAAAGCATAGCATGACTCTATACATACATTTCCAATGACCTTCCTAAAGACTCATACATACATCAATCTCCCAACCAAGTGGGGATACACCATTTTTTACTCAAACACAAGAACCATTACATCATCCATCCTATGCATAGTGGGGTAACAAGATACATCATATGACTCACAAAGACCAAGGACCTAAACAAGACCATGACAGTTATCAGCAACTATCATACACCATAGCATCTGTCACTAGTATCCAGACTTGTAATCCTGCAATCCATTTTCTTGGCCAATAAAAAATCAGTAACAAGATGTGTCAATCACCAAAAACTTCTAACCATAATGCCAACTATGCATTTTTTGAAGCATATGCTCCCCCTGAGCCTGTGCCAATCCATCATCAAATAGAGAAGATAAGTGACTGAACCATATCAGACTTCTGTACTGCTGCTTTCCTTCAAAACATCATATACGCGATTGTGCAACATCTAACTCGCATATATACGTGACTTGTCTTCATGATACCTGCGTATGAGATTTAGAACACAGATGCTCCACACTTTCATCTTCCTCTGATTCTGTCATGTCTGTGTACTCTGCTATGCGACATCTTTCTAGCTGTACTTCCTTTTTCTTCCATATCTTCAACTGTGATGATGTTTTCTCCTTTTGGTATGGTGCCCAAATTCTTCCCCTGCATTCCTTTGCTATGTTTCCAAGCTTGTTACATGCATAACACCTTACATGTTTCATATTCCTTCTGTAGCAATCAACAACTTTGTGACCAAACATATTGCAAGAAAAACAATATCCTTTAAAGTACTTGGGACATGATGATCTTTCTGTGTGATGGTCTTGGACCATTCTACTTCTGCATCTGGCTGCAACATGTTCAAGATTATGACATACATAACATTTATTCATCGAAGGAAATAATTGTCTATCACTTCCACAGTTAGGAGCAAAAGATATTCTTTGAGGAATTTCTTTCCTTGGTTGTTGATGGGGTTGTCTTCTCATCTCCTTGTTGAGTATTTTAGATTGTGCATTAGAGTTCCTTGTCTTATTTTGTGAACTAGATTCACCTTCAACAGATTCATAATAACCAAGACTAGTTTTGATAGCAGGCGACCTTTGACTACTAAGAATATCATCCAAAATCTTAGTACTGTCTTGAAATCGTAATAGTTTATCCTTTTCTTCTAATTTACCTTTCAAGATATTTACCTCAACATGATGTTGTTCTTCCTTTTCCAGACATTGCTTCTTCAAAATTTCTTCAGACTTTCTTCCTTCTTCCACTTGTTGCCTTAGTTTGAGAATATGTTTTTCTTGTTCTTCATTCAGCTCTTGCAGCATTTGACGAACTCTGAAGGCACATTCCAGCTGAGCCTTTAAGCTGATAATTTCTTCTTTGAGGGCACTCTCCCTTTTGCTAGGTAGATCTTGTTGATCTATGATTTTATCTAATGCTTCATTTGCTTGTCCATCTTCAATCTAAGGTGATTCGGGATCTGAATACTTGCTTCCACTCAATGGCAGGTTGTCATTGTTCCTTTGAGCAGTCGTCTTCTTTTGACGTGCTTTCTTTCCCATTGTTCTACAGATCTCCTTCAAGCGATCAAGCTTCTACCAAAGGACTTGCTCTCATACCAGTTGCTGGAAATAATACTGAGAGGCGGGGTGAATCAATATTATCAAATCAATATAACTTTTTCCTTTCCATATTTAGATTCATATATGCTACTTCAGTTAAGGATACTCACGTATATACTCAATTGTGTTTAATGCAACTAGCGTATATCCAATAAACTTATGATTCAGTTAGTTGATCTTCAATGAGTGCATCAGAACATTATTAACCATATTAACAGTAAACAAGTGCAGTAAAATAGCACAGATCATCACACATAAGGAGCACACATGAACACCATGATATAAGGTGGAAACCCAATGTGGGTGAAAACCACCTTCTACAATTCGTCTCTATCTTCCTTTAATAAGAAACTTCTTTTTACAATATTTCTGTACTGGAGCAGTCATATACCAACACGCAGGCTTCTACCTGCAGAAGGCTACAACCTTCTCTCATTTTCTAGTTTCTACTGGAAGGGAGCTACAACCCCCTTAGCTCTTGTACTAGTCGATCCATTTATTAGTACATAGGCACCAGCCTACTGAAGGCTCCAACCTTCACTCGGTTTCCAGCTACTACTAGAAGGGAGCTCCAACCCCTTGGCTGTTGTATTGGCCGATATGTTTACCAGTACGTAGGTGCTAGCCTACTAAAGGCTACGATCTTCTTTCTTCCTCCAGGGACCATGTTTCATAAATTTTCATACTGGATACTCCTGAAGCACAACACCATAATCTAAAGGCCACGTTTCATCCAATTTTCATATTGGACCCATCAACAACATTGAAGCACAAAATTAATCATCATTGCAATAGACCCATCAACTACACCTGCATCATCAATCTCTAAATCACCCAATACTAAAACACTGAAACCCTGTCAACAACACAATCACCAGAACACAGAACAGACAACAGAACTCTGCAACAATAACCAGATCCAACTGCAACTTCAAATATCATATCTCATAATGTATACGCTACTATGATGAACCAAACTGGCGTACATACATGCTTTTACCAAAGCCAACCCGCGTACAGATCTGCAAATATTTACTCATAACTTTGCAGCTGTTCTAGACATCAGTCATACCCAGACCATAACATTCATACAATAAAACATGCGTCAATAATTCAGATCTAGTCTATCCATGTTCAAACCACATAATGATAATACATTCCAAGCCTTATGATCCTGATCCATCATCCATCATCAACTGCATAGGTGCATCCTTGATTCAGATCAAACTAAGCATCACAAACCCATAACCAGCATACTAGATCTCGCACTTCATCAGATATTCAATCCTTGCACACTTGCACACTTTTTCCTGTTGGCCTAATGATCTTCTCCTTATATAGTTTTAGGCCTCTCTCAATACCATGGGCCAAAACCATGTAGGACCAATACCTTGGACCCAATACCTGGGGGCAACACTTCGGACCAAATACCATGGACCAATACCAAAATACTATGGACCAAATACCACAGACCAAAACTTAGTTTTCCAACATGTACGCACCTTTCATTCTGTGAATCTGCATGTGTACGTATACGTGCCTTTTGTTCTGCTAATATGCATGTATACGCACTTTCATCAAGGTTAACCTGTGTATACCTTTCTCTTGACCTGCTGCACTATGATCTGTCATCTGAGTGAGTTGTCATATGTATCATACCTCTGAGTGAGTTGCCATCAAGGGCAACACCTGTATCATAATGCCAACATGGGAGCTATTGCGTGAGGATTCCTTTCCTCCAAAACTATGGTCTCGACTCTGTTCCTTAGCTTTGGAGTCATCTCAGCACTCAGGGTTTTTCACATGGCCCTATAGGCCCATCAAATCACTGGCATGCGTAGGTCCCAATATGTTCGTCTCGCCTAGTGAACCCTATTCAGGACTCTGCATATTGAATGCTTCTATGTGGAATGTTTGTGGTGCACGTTGCCTTTCCTACTGTTGTGTCCTGTTCTAGTGTGCTCATTGCCCCGCACATGTTTGTACACATCGAGACAGATGCACACAAGTTGCTCCTTCCTTGCTGAATGACTCTTGTTCGATGCTGGGGACTTCCAAACAATAGGCGCATCATCCTTCTACATCTGCGCCAGTCCTCAAAATCTCCTTGATGTGTACCCCACCATCGTGTGGGTGTTATGCGCAATTCCCACGAATTGAACCATTTTTGTTTCGGTACTGCGCTTTCAAATTTTCTCATGAATTCATCCACCGCCATTAACCCATCATCTATCGGTAGCTCTCTTGCCTCTATTGTCATGCAACGCAGTGATCTAATCATCATGTTGCAATTTAGCTTCGTCACTTCATGCAACCGATTCTGCCATCACTCTACTTCTTCTTCTGAATCCAAAGTGCAGGAGCGTTCGTGCTCCCACGAGATTCTTCCATCTGAAATTAGATTCACCCATTCCTAGTCTCGTGCAGTTATCTTGTAAAAATAATCAAGATCATTGTCACGCACTGGTTTAGTGTAGCGCACTCTTTCGGCTGGGTCTAGTGGGACTACTATACGTAATGAATTTTTCTCGAAGATCATTTTGCACTTCTTCAAATTAATGACTTCGTTCATGTCGGTGGCCCAGTCTATTCCTAACAGTGCAGGATAGGGATTGCTATCATCAGACAATCTCTATTACCTCAAAATCCACCTGCGCGCTCGTGCCTTTAATATCAACTGTTACCCCTTGTAACCTCCCCATGGGCAAACTCTTTTGTTGGTTCGCCATTCATAATTGAATAGGGGACCATTGTAACGTGGGCATGCCCATGCATTCCCATGTTTTCTTCAGTAATACATTCGCGTTTGAACCCAGATCTAGGATTACCTGATCCATTTCATATTCCCCTATCTGTGCAGTCAACCTCATTTCCCTTCCAGTGTGCAATGCATGCTTCCCAAATTTCCGGACTACGCACGGTTCTCCTGACCTTGCGCACCTAGTGATCAGCTCCTATAGTCCTTTAACCACCTTGTTGTCACACATCAGTTTCATGCATGTCTCCAAAATGGTAGTGAGCATTGAAGGATCCATTCCTGGCTCTGGTTGATCCTTACTACCTGAAGTGGAGGCCTCCATGAAGCTCTTCTTAGCTTCCATGAATGTCTCTTTTGCACGTTCTAAGTCAAACTTGGGTTCCTTTGTAGGAGCCTTGTGAACCCATGTACTTTCCTCTGGTTGCTTCCCCGTATCTTCTCCCATGGTTGTACTGCTTCTGAGCATCATGTTTACATTCGGGTCCTCTTTGCGTAGCTCATACCTCATCATTTGTATATTCTGAGTCTGGGGAGGCTGGAATACCCCTTTTTCGTGCATCTTTGTGATCAACGTAGGACATTCTATTGTTTCATGATCAAACTGAGCACAATACGAACAAGATATCCTCGTTGGGTTGGTACAATCATGGGCATAGTGCCCTAGTCCTCTGCAATTGTAACAAATTAACTGTCTGCAGCCCCTTCCTGGTCCCATTCTACCTCATCCTCGACCTCGCCCCTGAAATCCAACGTGCACCATCCCCGCATCTAGGTCGAGGGCTCGTGTTTTGGTCTGCATCCTATAGGTTGGGGTCTGATCCGTCATTAGCTCAAAACTGCAGCTAGTGCGCTCATCGTGGCCTACTGACCTGCAGAAATTGCAAAACAATTGTTGGGGTGTCTGTGTATACTTCTGCAGCAAATGACAATTGTCCATCGTGTGTTTCCCTCCTATCTAATAGACCGCACACCATAAAGCGGGTGGCACACTTGGCCCTGCCCGTGCCTCCGATATTAATGACATTGGCCCTCCTCCTGCCAAGCAGTTTGCGAACATTGGGCAGTGATCCTTCTCATGGCCCTGATCTTTGCACTTTATGCACCATACTTCCTCACGTGCCTCTGGGCACAGTGCCCTATCCTGCTTCAAGCTTTGCATTTCCAAACACAGATTCTGTAGTTGCAAATGGATTCGTTGAACTCCCAACCCAGGGTCTTGTATTGGGGTCTCATGTAATCTCATTGCCATTTCCAACACTTTGGCCTGAGTGGAAAGGTTTTGTTGTGACAACATCGTCCTCAAGTGCGGTGCCAGAGATGCTACAAACCATGCACGATGTTTTCCATCTGTCAAAGTCATATTGGCTTCGCAGATCGTACTCTTCAGCCGTTGATCCAGATCCTAGGGAGTCTCGCCTGAGAGCATCGAAATTTTTTTAAACCCCATGATTGATTGTGTTTCTGACTTTGGCTTGCTAAATTCCCTGTTCAGCGCGTTTTGGATCTCTATTATCCCTGCGTTTGGGTGGTCGTTAGAGTGCTTGATGTACCATGTCAATGCGCGATCCTGCATCGCGCTCACCAATGTAACCTTCTTAATATTGTCATCCATGATACCTTGTGCTTCCCATACTGCTCTTACCACGAACCAGAATTGGTCCGGATCCTCATTCCCGACTCCTTTGAATACTGGTAGTTTGATCACGCTCGCCATGCTGTATAGTGGATGTGGTGAAGGTGGAGTGGGTGGAGACGGAGTTGAGGGAGGTGAAGCGGGTGGCGGTGTGGGTGGAGGTGGTAACCGTGGAATGCGCTGCCTTATAAAACTAACCGCGCTTCTCAGAGAGACCTTAGCAAACTCCTCCTCGCTCTCTCGTGAGGGTGAAATTAATGGACTATTTTCTAATTCCTCACTACTTTTGTATATCTTTCTGCTCCGCGTAGTCCCAAACATTAATGTATTCACATGACCCTTTTTTTGCACAATAGCATCTTAATCCAAGTATTCAAAGATTTAATATACTTACCTCGCGTTCCTTGGAGAAAGCGTCACTCTACCTCGCTGTAAATGACGGTTATGTCCACCGTGAACTCAGTGATAAATCCTCCTATTATTCGGTCGAGCCAATAGTCCACAGCTCGCACTACCTTATCTTTTGAGGCTTCTAGTCTGCGCACTAGTTCGGGAGTCCACACTATTGGTTTGTCAAGCCTACACCTCCCTTGGTTGTCTGCTATCGTCAAGATCCACTCATACTGCTCAGAAGGAAAGGATGCAAAGAAAATATCATGGATTTCTTTATACACATAGTGCTCCAACCACTTTTCCTTAGATACTTGCAGAGTTATGTTTTCCTGTGTTGCGAACTCGTGAATCTTCTTGTCCAACCACTCTTCAATTTCCTTCTTTGTTGGATTCTAGTGGCACAATATCAGACATCCCTTATGCAGATCCCGGACCCGGAAATAGAACCATTTGTTGTCTTAGTGGGGCCTGACCCAGGTTCAGAAGTGATTTAGCCAAGAAAATCCTGGTACTAGTGGCCCTTTTGGCAACAGTCTGCAGAGCGCGATTGAGTTCTCACCCGAAGTAGTATAGGAGGGTGCTAGAACCAAGTTTCTACACCCTAGCGATGTCTGATATGAGGTGATTGGTACGTGGTCCAACTTTCGCACGTATTGAGCTACACACACCTGCAGGCCCTGTGATACTCTCTTCGTGTAGTTCTAGCCACAGCACGACCCATGTTATTTACCCAAGTCTTCCTTAGTTAGGCTCGGTTAGATGATTACTTAGATTATTTTCATATATGAGAATTCATACAAGTATTAATCAAGTGTGCGTAGTAAATAACAGAGTAAAAGTAATGCATAACATCAAAATACAGATTCAAGAATAGATGCACAAAATAAACTTCTCTTTATTAGCTTTCAATCCCAAGTACAGACCTAACTCCGCCCTATGCACTCAGCTGCAGGGGTCCACACACTCAGCTACAGACTCTACTAGGCCTTTGCACACTCAACTGTAGAGCCTCTTCCTACCACTATGACCCAATACACTTCACCTTTCACTCTATGCTCATACCATTCCTTCGCTATTCTATCTCTATATTCGCTAAGCTATCTTTACACTTAGAGCTTCGCTCTATTTATACAATCCCATGGTCCATGGACCATGGGTGGGCCAACACAACTTTACATTAAATTACAATATTTTAGGGTGGATAGCCCTATGACTCATCCTAGACTTCGCGCTCCCTGCCCGCAATTCACAGAGTCTTACAATACAATTGACCAAAACTTGGGCTTTAAGCCCCAAAACATGTTGCGGGGGATCCCATGCCCAACATTCTCCTATTTCTTCACCTTCCTCTTCTACTTTGCCTGGTGAAAGTTTCAAATCTAGTAACCAGGAGGCTAAGAATAAGATTCAAGAAGAAGGTGAAGACAAAGAAGTCAGATAAGCAAGAGGCCAACTGTGCGGCTATTACTCCAAATACACTTCCCGCATGCAAACCTTCTGATCCTCAACGGAAGGTCAAATTCCCTTGTAGGTTGTGTAAGGGTGACCATCTCCTACGAGACTTTCTTGGCATTCCCAGAGTCTTAGATATGGTCTCAAAATCTGGATCAACCATCCCCATCGACCTCTAGAGATCATGTCGATGCTACACTCTTTGCTAGCAATGGTAAGAAGAACGGGAAGATTAGATTTCCCTGTAGGTTATGTGAAGGAGAACATCTTCTTCACCTTTGTCCTCTTATGGATAAAGCTTCCAAAGTTTTGAAAAACATTACAGCCTCTCAACCCGAACTCCCTATTGGTTATTAGAGGCTTTCTTCTAACCCTCCCCCAGTTGGTAAAGAGATTGTCTTGGATTCATCTCTTGCCCATCCTGATCTTCCTGAGTGTGACTCTCTTGTATCTGTTCTCGATCAACCATTGGTCGAAAAGAGTGTCAACTTGGCTTCGCCACCAATTGCTCACTTTGTTCGGAAAAGAGTAGTGATCATACTGCTCGTGTTCTTCTTGTCTCTTCATATTCTCATGAATCGAAGAATGACCCTCCCATCCCAGTTGTTCAGGAGAGTCCTTCTTCTATTCCTGTAGAGTATGAGGGCAATCATATGATACCCCCACCAAGTAGTTCTGTCATTTCTTTTGATTGGAGTCATTTGACTGCTTATCACTTCCCATCTTATGTGCCTTTCTAGATCACCATGCAAGCCTATAATATGGTAGTACCTGACACTATATTAGATGAAGGTGCATATGTTAGCATCATGTCTTCTACTAATTGGCAAGCTTTGGGCTCCCCACAGCTTGTGCCTGTCACCCAGAATCTGTTGGCTTTCAACGGAGGAACCAGTCAACCCTTAGGGATCCTTCCACAGTTCCCTATTACTTTCAGAAGAAAAACCGTCTATATAGATGTGATGGTAGTCCAAGGTCCATTAGATTTCAATCTCCTCCTTGAACGCGACTATGTTTATGTCATGGGAGCTCTTGTTTCTTCACTTTTCCGTGTGGTTTGTTTTCCACATGAAGGGAGAATTGTGACTATTGATCAATTATCGTTCATTGGTCACCAGGCACCTCCTTTGCAACCATCATCCCCTATCGGCTCTTGTTTGCAAGCAGTACCTTCCCTGCCACAGGTCAATTATGTGGCTACCCGTTCCATCTCTGCATCTGCTGATGATCACGTAGATGGTATAGTACGTTATGTACTGGGGGCATTGGAACCCGATCTGTCTTTGGTACCAAATGACATGTATTCCTCCTGGAGCATGGTCCTTCCATCTAGTGAAGACCTCTTGGGAGCCATGTTCTTGTATGGCCCATGAAAAGGTTTCATGAGGAGAGTTCCTTGTCTTGTGTCAACCTCGTTAAAAAATGAAACCAAGGATATGAGGATAGTTCCTGGTCTTGTGTCAACCTCGTTAAAAAATGAAATAAGGGGTTATGAGGAGAGTTCCCTGTCTTGTGTTAACCTCGTTAAAAAATGAAACCAGGGATATGATGATAGTTCATGGTATTGTGTCAACCTCGTTAAAAAATGAAACAAAGAGTCATGAGGAGAGTTACTTGTTTTGTGTCAACCTTGTTAAAAAATGAAACAAAGGGTATGAGCATAGTTTTTGTCTTGTGTCAAGCTCGTTAAAAAATGAAACAAGGGTCCAGAGCATAGTTCCTTGTCTTATGTCAAGCTTGTTAAAAAATGAGACAAGGGTCTTGAGGATAGTTCTTTTACTGTGTCAATGTCGTTAAAAAATGAAACAACTCCCTTTTCCAAATCAAGTCTTTGGTTAAGATCTCATAAAATCCCAGTCGAGTCTTTCCAAGATCTCGAAAGTGAACCTTCATTCCATCCACCTAGTTGAATGAAATGAAGCTTGGGAGGCATGTACCTCAATTTGAGTCATTATGCTGGGGGCATGCAAAATTATAGCAAGCATAGTTTTTCATTTCAATCTTGTGCAAACATGAAACCGAATCCAAGTAGAGTTCTCCATGGTTCAAGCTTGTGTAAAAATGAACCCACACCTGATTTACATCTCGTGATTATCATTTTAATCAGTTGATTTCTACTAGATGAACCTTGGTTGTTTTATTCCATCGCCACCATCTCTTTGGCCGACCATATCCTTTCATTTGGTTGTTTTTCCTTTCCTGAGGGACCGCAGCGATGAGTGGTTTTATTAGCCAGCCTCTTGACCATTACATGTTTTGAGCAGTTCCACCATTGTTGGAACTAGTTGCTACCCTTTATACCACTCGTTCCTCCAAGATGAGTTACCTTTAAGCTCTTTTCTGACTCGTAAAAGATGAAAAATTTGCTGAGTATTTTTCCCTTTTTGACTCGTTAAAGAGAATAAAAATGGGGGTCCACTTTCAACTCTTTTTTGACCCTTTAAAAATGAAAAGATGGTCAAGCCCTTATTGTTTCGAACTCGTTAATGGACGTGAAACGTCATGTGCCCAGTATAAATTTACCCCTTCTTCGGGCTAGGAGGCACTATTTATGAAAAAGGTACTCCTTGGCTGAAATGGTCAAGCAATTCTCTCAAGTATTGTTTTCTACCTTTTCGGGCTTAAGAGACACAAATTTACGAAAAGGGCCCTTTGGAGTTTTCTTTTTCGTGTCTTTTTCAAACTCTCTAAATATGAAAAAGACTCTGATTTTTACCTATGTCGAACTCATTAAACCCTAACGACATTGGATTCATCACCATGACGAACACGAGCTTCTCCTTCCTAGGGCTCGTTAAAATTTACTAGGTCAAATTTTTCTGAAAGACAAACTTACATTACAAGCATATGCTATCCCCTACAAGCTTGTGTTTCAAAAATAATTGGGGTACTCGCCAGAAATGGTGGGGAAAAATTTGGAATTATTCTGTTGGTTGTATTAATTATTACAGTAGCTTGTCGCTCTTGAACATCGACACTTTTTCTGCTTCATGTCGGGTTGGGACATCCTCACTTTATCGTTGGCCTTCCGGGTTTTGGGTTATCCATTTTTCCTCATTCCATCTGATCCTTGTTGCATAATCATGACCTTTTGATCCCTTAGTACCAAAATTCTACCAAACTCCAAAGTCGTGTCACCAATATGTTCAAGAGATTAATCCTTCTGCAGTTTGTATCCTTACACACCTTCCTCAGATTCTCTGTCTCATCCACATTCATCTTGTTCCTTTGTCTCACGTCAATGATGTGGGAAACATTATGGCCCTCCTTTGGCTGATCACTTCTTGATGACTTAAACTCATTATCCGAGAAGTTGATCTAGAGATTCCTTTATGGTACCTTGGAGCTTGCTTGCCTTAATGACAAGTTCTTCGCATTCGACGACAGGCTTTCATCATTGGCCTTTGATCGGGTGATTTCATGGGTATTCGACTTCAGATCATTCTTCATACTTCGTGGATTGTACTAACATTACCTTGAGAACCATTGACATTATTGGTGGTCTCACTCGCGCTTGTTAATGGTTTACATCATTGACTAGTAATCAAGTGATTTTCTAGTATGCTCGACTTCAACACATCTATTTGCATATTAGAATTTGTACCATGATTGAGTTGGGATTCAAGACCCTGGGCTCAGATTACATAATTCCAGGTTGTGCGGATTGGTTCATGATTGTATGCATGACTCTTTTGATTGGATGACTGCGACCATACCTGAGTCTTTCATATGGTCCTTTTGATTGGATGGTTGCTTCCATACCACAGATCATTTATGTTTATATTATGGATGGTTGTGCTCATTCCTTATGCACATGTATTTCCTTTCACTATGTACTCATGTATCAGAGATATCAGTTGTACTTACATTTGCAGGTTCTCCATGATGGTGTTCTGTTCCAGTTACGGATTAGTAAAGCATTTCAACCCTCCCACTCTCTCGGCCTTCATGCTTTAGGGGGCATCTGTTACACAGTAATTTGTCACCGACCCCGCATTCCCTGATTCCAGACACTGCCGGTCCATGTTATTAACATCTACCTTGTGTCATGTTGCAAATTATGTGTCAATGTCTTCCTTGTCATCTCAGGAAGAATACCTCAATTCACTTCTCCTGGAGTAGACCCCTTTTTACCTATGTTTTTGGGTTGTCATGGGTCAACAGTTGTTCCACCCGTGAAGATGGCCAAGATTGCACTAGACCTAGCAAAATCTTCGATCTGTCTCTTTGTTGCACTCGCGTTGAGCTACTTTTGGTGAGTTTTTTAAACAAACTATCGAAGCTTTGAAGTTTAACAACTTCATGGATGGTCCTAGGGTTGGTTGTTGGATTAGATGAGCTCGCCTTTCTCCTTTGGGATGGTTTTTCCACCTTTTGTGAAACCTCTCAAAGGGATAATCTCTTTCTCCCATCTCCTATGGAAGCTCCTCCTCCTACAAATACCTCCTCCATGGATGAGATCAACTTTAGCAAGGTAGCTTTAGAGTTAAAGAATTCAGCAGTAAAAGTAGAGAGTTTTGCTAGAGTGTGGAAGTAGCCTCTTATGTAACTTAGCTTGGGATGGTTTTGAGTGGAGTTGGCTTGATTGCAAGAATGTTATAGCGTTAGCCTTTTGAGTAGGAGAGAGATTTATTCGTCTTTTGGGAGACAGATCATAAATGAATTCTTGCGGAGACATGCTGACAGGACCCTTCAAGGAGGCTTACGACGTCAAGGCTTGGTTGTAAGTTTTACTTCAATTTACATTAATACAAGTCAATAGCTTATTTCCTATATCTTATGTCGAATTGCATGTTGATTGCTTGAAGCTCGTTGGCTCTTTAAGTAGATTGTTTTTTTCGTACTCTATTATGTTCGTGGTTGTGTTCTGTATGTTGTTTTCAGGTACAAGTGATTAGAAGAACGAGAGCTGGAGGAATGCAACAAAGACTTCATCGAACGACGATTTGAAGGTAGGCCTTCATGACATCAACTTTCTAATGAAATTTTCTTTGGTATTGTCTTTGTTGTGACTAGACCCACTCTAGGGCTAGAGGGGTTGCCTCTGTCTGTAGAGGGAACTGCCTGCATCACACAAGAAGCACAATATCAACAAGCTCATTCTGATTTATAAATTCTTCAGGAAGTGTCACATTGGCTCAGTGACCCTGGCATATATATATATATCTATATATATATATATATATATATATATATATATATATATATATCCTATACTACTAGTGTAACCCATTTTTGTTATGGCAACCCTTATTATATTATTTGTGCCCATAGAAGCCCACTATTGTTATTGTTGTGCCCTTACAATATTATTGTTATGTAGGCTCTGATTGTATTGAAGAGACCCCTTAGACTCCTATATATATAAATGAGGTGTTGTCATTTGTATCATCCAAGAATTGTTCATTTGTGTAATTTAGGTTTCCCCCTTGATGAGGCTGATTTTGAAATCGTTGATCTATATTTTCTTTTATTTTGTGAGTTGGTTGCATAACATTTGGTATTAGTGCTTTGAATTCTAGGGTTTCGTTGCTTCAAACAGGTCATCAAGAATTGTTGCCATAACTTTTTTTCTACGAAGTTTCAGAAGCTGAAATTAAAACCCATTTTATCTGAAATCTCAATGAACCTCGGGTTCGTATTTTAGATCTTGTATCGCTATAGTTTTAGAGATATGATCCAAGGAAGTTAGGGTTTTGCAGGCTCCCGAATTATATCTTAAACCGGTGACCTAGGGAAAATATTCATAACTTTCTCTATAAGCATCATATTGAAATTTTGTAAAACGTTACAGAAAGATGATGGATTGTAGTTTTTTGTGTATCATTTCCAGGTCCGAAGGTCGAAACAGTGACACGAGGCACTTCATACAAGTTATCTCTAATGAACTAGTCTATAATCAGGCCATCGTGGGATTTTTGGAATAACTCTTTCTTGGAGAATCCAAGCTTGATCCAACTCATGGGGTTGGAAAGAGGACTCAGAGGAATACCACAAGACGAAATTTCAAACCTTGGAGATCCGAAATTACAAAGATAAAACAGATTCAATATCGAGCTCATGCAAAGCAAAAAAAGGTGTGTAGTCTTTTTATAATTTTGCATAAGTTTGGTTTGAAAAATTAGTTTGAAGTAATTCAAAGGGAATAGTGAAACATAATTATCATTAATTATCATGTTTGATAACCAATTACCAAAGATGTTGATGTTATCGTATGTAAATAAGTTTTTCATTATTACAATTAATAAATAGGTTTAAAATAATTAGTTATAGTAGAGTTCAGTACCTATCTAATTTTAAGTTCAAATTTGAGTGTGAAAAGTTGAAGATATAAATTATTTTTGAGAAATTGAATTATCTTAATAAACATCCATTGTAAATATAAATAGATTGTTTTTTCATTTAATAAAAAGATTAGCTCAATCTTAAACTCAAATATGGATTCTAAACATTAATCATTTAACTATCATAGATCCATAAAGCTATTTGAAACAAGATAATAATATCAGAAATACGAAATTTAAAAAATATATATTTAATGAAAAAACTAAAATAAACCACACACTACACACAAATTTTAAAATAATATTTTTATTAATTTTTATAAATTTTTAAAAATTAAAATTAATTGTTTAATAAAATAATCTACCTTAAATTTAAATCGAATTTAATATTATCACTATAATCCAGAATTATATTTAATAACCTTTTAATATATATGAAATGAAACCCATCAACATGGAAACGTTGAAGCATATGCAATGATAAACTCAGCTATAATTGCCAAAGGCAAGATCGAAGGTAGTGGCCATGGCTTAATGGAACAATCCAAACCGTGTAGAATGTTTGAATAAAACTTTGTTTTAATCGTCATTCGATTGATACATGAGTGTACCACTTTCAATTTAAAAGATAAAATGAATAATGGTTAATAAAATTATTCATTTTTTAAATTAAAATAATTATTAAATAATTTATTAAATATTATATATATATATTACATATATAAATTATAATATTTTATTCAAAAAATTCCAAGATTAATAAAATTAAATTCTTACCATTTAAATGACATTCTCAAATAAAAAAGAACTTATACTAACTCACACAGTTGCGGTTTACCTCTCGTGTCGCTCCTTAAGGAATACTATGCGTTGATCGCTGTCCCTCAAAACACACTTTTTTCTTTAGGCATTCACACTTACTACTACCTTCTTTTAGTCTGTCAACTCTCCTTACTCACTAACCCAAATATAAATAAACCTCACAATAATTGTTGTCAAGTTTTTAATTAAAATTTTAAATAATTTATTATAACATAATTATTTTTTTAAATCCAATTCAAATCAATATAAATTATAAAATTAACTTGTCATGGAGGGCAATTGATAAAGCATTTTAAAACATAAAAAGTAATTTCTATCGACAATTCTATTTCATTCTTTGTTTAAGTACTCGTAATAAATATTCTTTATTTGTTTTAATTTTAATTGATGGATGAGTAATTTATATTGCGTTTCAATTAAAGTTTTTTAAAATTAAAATTGTTTAAAATTATATGTATTATATATATATTTTTAATTATTGGATTTTCCATAATTAATATTTTTTTTTCAAAAAAATTTGTATTAAGGTTAAGTTTTTACTAACCATGGAAATTGAGTGATTTAAAAAACAAAAGCAAAAATGTTGCATATTACATTGATTTTTCCTTTTTTCATATTTTTCTTTTATGGTTATTATTATGAAATGGATTTGTTAAATCAATAAACCTTACCAATATTATATATTTTCACAATTCAATGTTAAATCATGATGCAATATAAAAAATAAAGTTTAAATCAACACAACCGATTAAGACAATACAATATATGTCATATCAATTTGATTTTTTAGACATAGAAATTCTACCATAGATTATTTATTTTCCATTGAATTAGGATGAGTATAAATTTAAAGTTAAATAAATAGTTTGTTACAACAATTAGCTTTTTTTTTTTTAAATATTTTATTTATATCATATATATACATTATCTAATAAAAATATACTAACATTGTAATTTCTCCTCTTTATTTGGTCTTATAAGCTAAAGATGAAATAAAATGTGCACAAACACATTTCAATAAACTCTTAACTTTTGTAACAAATAATGATGCTAGGGCTAATGTTTCATCCAAAATTATCTATACACCTATCTTTATTTTGCTTCAACATTATTTAGTCCATTAATTACTTGTGTTACTCAAATATGTTTCATTATTATATTTATAAATTTGTTCATACATTCAATCATTACTATCTTACTGTTTACATAAAAAATATATACTAAACAACAACACTACATACTACACTTGTTTCATTTCTTTTTAATAAATTATATTTAAAGCCAATACTATACAACAACTATTCATTGATTTTAAATAAACCACATTTAAACATATCCATATTTTATTATAAATCACTTTAATTTATATTATAAACTATGAAAACTTGACACTACAATGTAAACACGTCACTCTGGAAATGATTTCTCTTTATCCGACTAAGAATTCATTGTAATAATAATAAAGATAGAGAGTTTTTGATATAAATGGTTTATTATAAGTTTTACTTTTAAATATAACTGGAAAAATATTTATAATAAAATAATTAGATATGATATTATAAATATATTAATTAGGTTTATAGGGATGGTTAGAAAGAGTAACTAAAGTTTTTTTTAAACAATATTTTATTAGATTAATTAAAATTTATACAAAGTATAGGTATGTTTATGAGGATGGTTAAAAAAATAACTAAAGTGTTTTTGTTTAAATAAGATTTTATTAGATTAATCAAAATTTATATAAAGTATAAGCATGTAGATTTAATGATGGACTCTGTTTGAATTAAACATGTTCAAGAAACAGAAAACCTATCTAATCTCAGACTAGCATTAAGTCAAGTTTAGGGAAGACTATTTGCCCATGGGAAACTAAATAGTCTTCCTAAGTATCTTGAAACCAGATTTTAACAACAAAAATAGAGTTAACATGCAAAAAAAAACAAAAGAGATTGGAAAAATATTTCTTGATTCTTGATAGTGCTTCTTTATATGCCAACAATTAACTTAAGGGATTGTCTTGACCTTCCTTCAACCATGATGGTCTTTCCCACTCCACTACATTTCTTCGAAGCTGGTGTTTACATCCTATTGTAATATCTCTTTCTTTTGCTTATTGTTTATTGTTGCCATGTTGCTAGTGGCCTACTCCTTGCCATCACTGCCCAATAGCCCTTATGTTTCAGAGGTATTCTCCTACCTTCTTGTAAACTCCAACTTTTTAGGACTAGGTGGTTTTAAATCTTCAAATATTGAGTTCAGAGGACTTGAAGAAGTGTAGTCTAAGTTATCTGAGGAATTAGAAGGTGTAAGTGGTAAGAATGGTGGAGGGAACTAAATTCCCAAAGCGCCATCCAAAACACACAATGAAGACCTAGCCTGGACAAGATGAAAGTCTAAATCAATGATTCGACTCTCCACCACCTTAGAACGTCTTCCTGGTCTTTCAAGTGTCATTCAAGCAATTTCCTCAATGCCCAATGGCCATCACCTGTGTTTCCTATCTCTTTCTCTTCCATCTCAATAATCATTCATCTAATGTGTAGGAGAAGGTCTTCATCAAACCGTTCTAATCCTAGACCATACCATGGATGTAAAGGTCAACGATCTGTTCCTCTTCCTCCTCGCCTAGAATGACCATGCTCACGAATCATGGCTATCGGACGTAAGTTCCCTCTTCCATCTACACTAAACTCCACTCCTCTCTAAGTGCTACAAATGACAAGTCAAATGACACTCTTCAGAAATAAGCTCAGTTTCTCTACCCAATGTTGCATTGAATGTGAATTCTCTGTCATCTAACCACCTCACCTTATGCAAAGAATGTGGCGGATGGTGATCGCAAGTGGCATGCGCTGCCATCCACCCGCCTTAAATGCTCTAGAGTGTCCTACCATGGAGGCCATCATTGTCTGTAGTCTCCACTTATACACCCGGATCTAGGGGATTAAAATTACATAAATATATTTTCCAAATTTCAATATTATGATAGTGATTATTAATGTCCATTAAAACCAATAAAATAATAACAATAACAAAATACAATTATGGTGAAGAAATATAATTTTTATATTCTTATAATATCATTAATAATTACTTAATACTAGTCTTGAGGGTTAGTCCAATTGGTCAATTCTTAAAAGAACTTGTGATTGAGAGGTCACAAGTTCAATTCTCTAGACACTCTCAGGATTAGGCTCAGTGGTTGATCTGGCAAGAAGTGATCCTTTTTTGTAGATTTGCATGGTACAAATATTTTATGGATGTAGCGGTCACTAATCCACATAAAATTTTAAAAATAAAATCAAAAATTAATAATATTTTCCAAAGGTATTCATTTGATTTATCGAAAGTGAGAAATTTTCCCTCATTGGGTAAGTTTCTATTCTTGTGAGATTTTTTATTTTAAAAGTCATGGAGACATGAAAAAATGTTGAGAGTTAGTGTAGCCCAAATCTCTGGGTTCTTAGAGTTAGGTCACCAGAGAGGTACACCGGATACATGGAACTTATGGGTACATGTGTTGTGACAGAGCCATCTTCCTTTCAGGAAGCAGTGCAACAACCAGTTTGGGTTGATGCGATGGTGGAGGAGTATGAATCCATAGTTCGAAATAGTGTTTGGGATGTAGTACCGAGACTGGAGGACAAGTCATTTGTGAGCTCCTGTTGGCTTTACAAGGTAAAGCAAGCTACAAATTGTAATGTTGAGAAGCATAATTACATATTTGTGGCCCGTGGCTTTTCATAGGTAGAGGGGATTGACTATGATGAGACCTTTTCTCCTGTTGCAAGGTACTGATCTATCATGCACAGATGGGTTGAAGTATCCATCATATGGATGTGCAGACTACCTTCCTCAATGGCATGATAGAGGAAGAGGTGTACATAGAGCAGCCTTAACGTTTTGAAACCTTGGACAGTGAGTCACATGTGTGCCAACTCAATGTAAAATTTTGTAGAATTTTTCCTACAAATCAACTAGCTTTGATACCATGTAGAACTTTTTCTACAAATCAGCTAGCTCTGATACCATGTAGAAATTTCCCACCTGTAGATCAACCTGGTTATGCAATGTACTAAAGCAAAACACTTGATCTAATTCTACAATAAACTTTGTGGAAGCTAATAAACCATGAGCAACATCAATAAGAACACATATAACTGATAAGAAGGAATCAATCACACATAACGCAGAAGAATTTACCCGGGGAATGCACCTGCCTAAAACCCCACCTATGTATTGTCATACAAGTGGAAATATAGTTCAGATTACATAAAGCCTTAGCTCGGAAACTATCCAGCTCTCAGTACAATCCCTCTGCTGCTCATAGATAGTCAAAGGCTTCTCACAAACCTTCTCCTCTGCCATCCAAGCCTCTTATTTCCTTATGCAGTTTCCTTGAGGTCTAGTGCTGACACCTGTGTGAATGGGCCTCTTCACACACTCACTAACCTCTGATCTAACTACACAAATTTGAAGGAGATAAATCCTCAGCATGGATGAGCTTCCTTTATAGGAAAAATATTCATCCAACTGATAGTACACTGTCCCTTCTCTGATCTCAACTGGGTCTTCGACAGAACTGACATGCATCAGTTATCCATGAGTGAATACACAGTTATCTGAAAATAACAGTTGTCACATGCATGCAAGCATCAACAAACTGTATCTCATTAATTTAACAAATTGTTAAATTAATCTAACTGAACTTGACTAAGTTTAAACTAAGTCAACTGATCCTCTCAATATAGAACTCATCCTTAATTCCTCAATCATTGGAGCAAATCAAGGACACATTCCCCAATCAGTGGAGAAATTATTGCATGTTCTCACAAAGACTTCAAGTTTGATTTTCCTTAACTAATTAACTCATGGAGAATTAATTAATTAATATTCAAACTACTGGTAAGACCAAATTCGAATTTTACTTCCTATTTTAGACCAAGGACTGTCTAAAAATAGGAATCCAACTTGAACTGCTAAAAATAGAGCTTCTATTTTTACCACTTCCATTTTTCATTCCCTATTGCCCAATCCAACACTCATGCCCAAACTGCTATTTTTAGCACTTCTTTTTTTAGCAATTTCTTGTTGCCAATTTTCAACACTCCCTCTCAACAAGAAAGGCTTCCTCTCGAACCCGATCTTGTACCTTCGTAATGTTCTGCATACAACACTTCTACCAAGTGTGGTTGCTCCAGCAACTCTTGGAACAAAAAAAACTCCCAACTGACCTCTCCGTTGGGCTAGAAACATACTCTAATGTTGGAGCTCTACCTGCTGCTGACAAGTGCTCCCTCTTTGACCTCTGCGCTACTGCAACATCTCCATGCATCTCGCACTGTTGCATCCTTCTCTGTGCTACCCTGCACTGTGAAACACACTTGTGCCTCTCGCATTGCTGCAACCTGCATGCTCTGCGCTTCCCGGGATTCCCTACACTGTAGCTCTCTCTGCCACTCCATCTGCATCTGTCTCTACCCAATCAGTCAGTTCTTGCTACTCCACATCGAGGCTCCCTTAGAAAGGTCTCATCCAAGAGGTTGGGTACTTCAAGGATCCTACCCCTCCTCCATGGGACAATCACTCCACATCGCCCCACCTCCTACCTGGAGGTATGGCTGCCTGTGATCCCTCTGCCCACTTGGCTCGAAGTTTCCCCCTACTAGAGGTCTCTTCATGAGTAAATGTCTCTACTCGATCTCCTCTCAGCTTCCCCTGTTATGGATGCTCCACAACCTCCTGAAGTTGTTGCACCAATCATGGCTCCTCCACAATTGTCTGAGACTTCTTTTGGCGCTACATGTTGAGAGGTAATATACTCTCCCTCTCAACCACCAAGTCTCTAACCTTTTCCTTGCTCCTCAAGGATTTGCATGCATCTTGTACCTCAAGTGCATACAGGTTCTTGGCTAGCACACCAATTTATTTCCACTTTCCCGCCGTCACGGAATTTTCTAGAAAAGAGCTAATTTTAAATCAGCGATATCACCCTCATCCGAAATCTGATTCAGTAGATTTTTTTATTTTTATTTTTTGGGTATTTTTTCGCAAGGAATCCAAATATGCTATTTATTTCTGAAAATTTTGTACAAAAATTTTCATATATGCTCTGAAAATCCTCAGCCCAAAACTCAAAACTTTAAAATCTTCTCTCAATATATTGTTCTCTCCTTGATCACTTGTGCTCCAATACCATGTAGAATTTTGTAGAATTTTTCCTACAAATCAGCTAGCTTTGATACCATGTAGAACTTTTTCTACAAATCAGCTAACTCTGATACCATGTAGAAATTTCCCACCTGTAGATCAACCTGGTAATGTAATGTACTAAAGCAAAACACTTGATCTACTTCTACAATAAACTTTGCAGAAGCTAATCAACCATGAGCAACATCAATAAGAACACATATAACTGATAAGAAGGAATCAATCACACATAACACAGAAGAATTTACCTGGGGAAAGCACCTGCCTAAAACCCCATCTCTGTATT
>APFE030396047.1:137672-189556 GCA_000404065.3 Pinus taeda | reverse complement strand
AGAAAATACTCTTGAGGTTTGGTATGAACAATGTGAAGCCTATGTCAGTCTCTTTAGCTTCCCATTTTAAGCTTTCTTCTAGTTTATGTCCTAATACAAATGAAGAAAAATAATATATGTCTCGAATTCTGTATGCCAATGTAGTAGGTTGTTTGATGTATGCGATGGTTTGTACTTGACCAGATATTTCACATGCAGTTGGGGTTGTTAGCAGGTATATGGAAAATCCACAAAAAGAACACTCGTCAGCAGTGAAATGGGTGCTTCGGTATTTGAGAGGCACAAGTGATTATTGTATCACTTATAACAGGAGTAGTGAATTTGTTTGCGGATATGTTGATTCCGATTTTGCAGGTGATTTGGATAAGAGAAAGTCAACATCAGGATATGTCTTTACTCTTGCAGGTGGAGCTATTAGATGGATGTCAAAGCTACAGAACATTGTTGCTTTATCCACTATTGAAGTAGAATACATAGCTGCTTCACATGCTTGCGAAGAAGTGATTTGGTTAAAAGGTTTGTTTGGTGAGTTTGGTAGGTTATGGGACAACATCAAGTTATTTTGTGATAGTCAAAGTGCAATTCATTTGGCTAAGAATCCAGCCTATCATAGTAAATCAAAGCATATACCTATCAAGTACCATTTTGTAGGACAGGTTATCACTGAATGAGGAGTCTCTCTTGAAAAAGTGCATACAAAGGAGAATTGTGCAGACATGTTCACGAAACCAGTTTTGTTAGAGAAGCTATGTTGGTTTCTGGCTTCTCTTGGCTTGCAGAAAAGATAAAATAATAAAGAAACAGGGTATTAGGCTAATTGTTGTCAAGGTGGAGATTGTTGAGATTTTTCTGTTTTATTAAATTGGGCAAAAATATCATGTAGGTGACAACAATAGGATTTGTTGCTATATTAGCTCCATTTTGTTGAGGAGGAGTTATTGCATCCTATATTTGTTGTGAGAGAATTTATGATTCAGTTTTATACTCCTAGCTATAAAAATATAAGCCCGTAGAGGATATTGAGGAGTGAAGAGAGTGTGTGAGGAATTAAAATTGTTGTAATCTCCTGTTGGATAATAAGATTGCCGATGCCTCTGTTTTTGGTGGATGTAGCCCAGATAGGTTGGGTGCGCCACATTAAATCCTTGTGTTATTTTTTATGATTTTATGTGTGCTGTGTATGCCTTTTAAATTTCCGCTGCGCATAGTTTGCTCCAACAGACCGGTTGCACTATTAAAGGACTCCATGATATGAAGGTCACCAGTGCTCAGTGGACAAAAATCTAGCCATGTTAAGGGTTGGTGTGACCTAGAATGGGTACGGTTCTTTGGTGATTTTGAGGCTTATATGCCCCCGAGGCATTGTTTATCAAACCAAAGGTTCATTGTGTAGTCATCTTAGGACGCACACAACTTAACAAACAAACAAAAAATATAGGACTAAGAAATGAAAAATCAAAAGAAAGATCTATAGAAGAAAGTATTCAAATGTATACATGGATTAGATTTTGAGACTTGAAAGGATATATTTCTTTCTGTATTGAGTTTCTTTCCAAGATTGGAGTTTATGTAAAGAAAGCAAGATTTCTCTTTCTTAATTTTTTTTTTTTGTTATATCCTTTATCAATTTCATGTAAATTAATGTATTTTTTTAATTCTATTTTAATTAAAAAAAACATCTTGTAAGAGATAAGGTTGTGGTTGAATTATACATGTATTTTTCTTTCACATTTTCATGTATAATTTTTCTTTATGAATTATATAATTTTCCAATTGATGTTATTGCCAAATATTACTAAAATAGATAACTAATTATTTAAAAAAAAAATAGAATGATAATTTTTTTGTATAATAATAGATTATATATTATGTATTTGATATTAATTTTTAGTTACTTCTAATTAAGATATGAAAACATAATTAATATTTGTATAATAATAATTTGATATTAATGGGTAGTCACTTCTAATTAGGATATGTAAATATAATTAGTATTAGTTAAGTTTATTTGTTTATGTTAGTATAGATGATAGATTAGATATATGTTTTAACTGTATTTATTTTATAATTCATTTTAAAATAGTTTTTTAGATAGGGCATGCCATTGAGTGATCCTTATTTGGTGTAGATATTTTTCTGTTTATCAAATTTCTTTAAGAATATCTAACCAAAGAAAAATGGGTCTATTTACTATAGTTTGATGATTTTAAGATTTTAAAGCATTTTTCTAACTAAAAAAATGGGTCTATTTTCTATAGTTTGATGATTTTATGATTTTATAACATTTTTCATCAGTTTTGTGAGTTGGTAAAAAAAGTTAGAAGAATTTAGAGATGAGATGTCTCTTAAAATGATAAAAATGACAGACTACCTAAAAAAATGATTAAAGAAGTTAAATCTAAAGAAAAATGATAATAAGATGTAGTAAAATATAAAAATAAATGAAAAATAAAAGAGGCCAGAATAATTTAGACATTCACATGATTCATAATTGCCTTTCAATTATAAAGCATATAATATCAGATTTCATTTTCAATGCAGAGATGGATTGGTTTCCTTATCAATAACTTCTCTTGGCATATTTGCTTTACTACGATTTAAAATAATGATGAAAAGCCAATTACATCATTTGAAATAAAAAAGAATTGGCATATTTGTTCAAACTGTGATTTAAAATAGTGATAAAGAGCCCTTTACATTATTTAAAATAATAATAAAAATCAAATCATATCGCAGAAAGGTTTCTTCACCAATTAAAGTCAGGGTAGCTGGGATTACTGGGACTAAAGTCCATCGTCATCAGTGTAAAGTCAAACAATCCCTTCAAAAGAGTTAATGTTAGAGTCTTACACAAATCTCTAAAGTTAATCCACTACCTAACCTATCTAAACTCTACAAATTCCCCGATTTAATATCCAGAACACACAAATTGGGGCAAGATGTCTTCTGCAATGGATGCGCAGACCCAACAGCTCAGTAGTATCATTGAGAAGTTCATATCCAATGGCGTGAACAACCTGACGGTGCAGGGCAGCTATATCTTGCCTCCCCATGACCGCCCACAGATGTATCAGGTCTCTTATTCTGGGAGCATTCCTGTAATAGACCTAAAAGACCTGGATGTCCCTAACAGAGCGATAGTAGTCCATCAAATCCGACGTGCATGTGAAGATGATGGCTTCTTTCAGGTACACACCTCAACCACTAATCAATAATTCTCCCTCCCATCAAATACTTAGACTTTTGGTTGAATTTATGTCACACTTGCAGACTATTGAGTCTATACTTCTCTGTTGGTACGCTGGTATTAATATAGTGACTGTGTCAAGTGCGCTCACTGTGTTAATGCAAAGCGATGTCAGTGGCCTGCAAGTAATCAAGAATGGAAAGTGGTTTTCTGTCGAACCCACAGCTAAGGCGTTTGTGGTCAATTTGGGAGATCAGCTGCAGGTAAGAAAGAATAAGCAGATTCATTTAGTTATCGTTTTTCTCTGCGAGAAATTCATAGTATTGTATTGATCATTCAATTTGTGTTGTGTGTGATTTGAATGTATTAGGTTGTGAGCAATGGGAGATTTATGAGCCTGGAGCATCGAGCAGTAACAAATATGCACAATGCACGCATATCAATTCCCACTTTCTATTTGCCTTCAGACGATACTTTTATTGCTCCTGCAACAAGCATGGTGGATGAACTGCACCCGGCTCTGCAGAGAGGATACAAGTTTGAAGAGTTTTTGTCAGCTGCGTGGAACCAGGAATTAAAGGGAAAAGTTGTTCTGGATCGTTTCAAGATCTAATGGACAATGATTGTTGTTAGTTGGTGGAGCCTGGCCATTCATTTGCCTTTGCATTCGGCATGGGCATCCCATCATGAAAGTCTTATTTCAAAGTACATAAATAAATAATACATGATGCGCATCGATGCATTGTGGTAGTTTTATATATTGAGATGAATGCACTGACCTTCAAAACGAAATTTATTTTAAATTACATTTTTTTCATATATTTAAAGCTATCTGTAAAAATATAATTTATTTTAAATTATATATTTTTTCATATATTTAAGGCCATTTGTTTTTACCTTTGTTATACTTGAACTTTTCTCGAGAGGTGGGAAACCTGTTATAATGGTTCTAACTCCTGAGAACTTTGGAGCTTTATGGTAATGTTATTTTTTCACCGAAAGTTACAATGGAAGCATGAGAAAGTTCCGAGAGCTTTGAACACTGTTTTTTTTTTAAACCTTCACAAGAAGAAAGGCCAAATACATCCTTAACACCGATATCCTTAATTGAGAAACTAGAGCAATATCTTGATAGGTTAAGAAAGCTTGTGGCACCTAGAGGTAAGGGTAATATGTAGGCCTAATGGTTAAGGGCATGTGTTTCCTCCTAAGAGGTCACATGTTCAAAACCAGAGGGGGGTAGAGTATGTATGCCTTCGTAGACTTAGCAGTCAAATCGCTGCGCGGAGGTGGGTCCCTTGTCCCACAAACAAGGGGGGAGGTGGGTCCCTTGTCCCACAAACAAGGGGGTCTCATACACCAATTTGGTGTCTGGCTTGGCTGTGACCTTAAAAATGGATATTATTGTTATTATTATTAGGATGTCATGCTCATGAGTATTTCTTTTGTTGTTTATGTATATATATCGTAAAAGATTGTGTGTGCATATCGTATATGGAAATGAATGCTTAAACATTGGATTTGTTTTTTGATCTTAAGAATAACCAGAGAAACATGTCACACAATTGATAATGAACTTGACAGTTTATATATATAAAAGGAAGAGACTTAAGTGAGAGACACCAAGAAACCTCTAACCCATATCCAAATTTTTATGTTTTAAATTTATCCGAATTATAAATAGTTTTTAAAAGAAAAATGTCGATATTGGGGTAATAGGTTATGAATTTTCTTTTTGATAAAACTTGGTAATTGGCTATGAATTTTTATTTTAGATAAAATTTATGTAACATTTAAATGTATAATGTATTTATAAGGAGTTTTTTTTTAGTGTGATTTTTTGGCTTTTTGGTGTCAGAATGTGGCCAATTTTTTTGAGGCGAAATCTTAATTTGTGTTATTTAAACTGGTTTTACCCATCAAACTTGTGATCTTGTGATTTCAATAAATTCCTTTCGAAAAACCCATCGGAAAAGCTTAGCTTCCAAAAAGTCTAATAACAACTGAAAATTTATAAGGGAAAGTTATATTTTAATAAATTTTTAAGATTTTTAATTTGAAATTATATATATATATATAAATTTCACATAAATTTATGGTGTTAAAAAAATTCTGGAAAAAATTGTGTAGATATTTATTTTGTCACTTTTTGGGTGAACATTCCACCAGAACATTCCACCAATGCAGAGGCAATCCATGATGTGTTTTCTTTCTCATTCTTGATAATGGGTGCAATGACTAGTCCAAACATTAGACAAGTAAACATCTATATGGTTTTTTCAGAAAGTGTTTTTTTTACCATAATAATATTATTAAATTAAAAATTAAAAATAAATTTAATTTTATAACTATTTTTTTTTCTCGGTAAACTGTCTAAATTTATATTATATGTACAAGTGGAAAATTACATGCAGAGTAGCTGAACTTAACAGTATTTCCTTGGCCACCAGTGGTGCCATGGATGGAACAGACCGACCCAAAAGCTCCCACGCAGGGGTAGCATTCATCATTATTTCCTCATGCCTCTGAAAGGCCGGATGAGGCACAAAACTGAACCAAAATGACAAAACAGACTCCTCTATCTCTGTTACTTATAGGTGATCCTGCCCACGCAGGGGCCGTCTTCACTGACCTACTTGGGACTACTACTAACCAACGCCTTGACATTAACCATGACTAAAAAAGACTGGACATATAACAAAAACAACATGAAAACAGACCGAAATCTGACCCGAGCCATATAAGCAGCATTGAACAGAGAACTGGAGCGGAGCTGGGTGAGGTTGGCCGCGGCTGGAGCACGCACTGGAGGGTTACTCGTCCTCAGGAGGTTTCTCCTCCACAATTGTGCACCACCCTTGCCCCTCAGGAATACCCTCCCACATGGCAGAGTCTGGAGCCTTCGCTGTCTGGGAGGTAGAGGGGTCGGCCATGGCCGCCTTCCCTGAGGTCCTGGCCTCGCTTGGTGGAGGTGGCAAGGGATCTGCATGACCAGGGTTTTCCGGGGGTGGATCCTCCCCTCCTGGAGGTGTCTCCTCTTCCGCCTCTTCCGGGATTTGCATGAAGAGCACAGAGACATGCGCTCTAACTCCTTGAGTGTCCCCCGCCTTACCCAGGGTGAAGACCATAGAACCGAACGCCGGGAGGGCTGGCCCCTCAATGTTTGCCCCGCTGACTTCCACGAATTGCTCAGCATGCAATGGCGCGACCCCTGCCCGACGATGGCAGTAGCAACAACAACAATGGTGGTGCTCCCTTTCTGCTCCCCCACGTCCACGACCCCGGCTCGAGCCCCGACCAGAACCCCTCCTACTAGGCTGCCGGTTACGAAGCCTTGCCATGGCCGGTTCGTTGCGTAGCCTCCCCCAAACCAGAAGTTGTCGACCCAACTTCCCAAACTCCTCCGCCACCTTCGAATTGTCGTGAAATTCCACTGTGGCCTCCCCCAAAGCTTCCCAATTTTCCTCCTGCGCCTCTGAATCAGCCACCCCTGACGCCAATTTCTCTGCGTACCCCTTTGAATTGACCTCCAATGCCTCGGACAGTGCCCTTCCACCTTCAGAGTTCGCCTCCTGAACCTTTGAGAGTGATTCTCTCCTATCTGTGGCGCAGCCGAGGTTCTGAGAGCCGACCCAGAGGGCCACCTGTGACGGCGAGCTCCTCGGCTAGCAACAGGCTTTCCTTCGCAGCGGAGCTCTCGGCACCAAAGCACCAGCGTAACAGTGTATTTCGGGATACAATGGCCTGTTGCAGTCCCCGGCCAGATATTTAACGCCCTCCCAATGTTCTGAGCGCCATCCGATGTCCGCCATCCTGTCATCCAATTCTGCATTGAATGCCCCAAGCGACCACCCCACCATATTAATCCTTTGACGGCTGAGGTACTGAGGGAGTTAATCCGCATGGGGCGTCACATGAGAGCCATGTGTTTAAAAACTAAAATTTAATATTATTAGATTTTTTATATTAAATAATAAAAATGAAAATATAGTTTTTTTTAAAACATAAATTTAATATTTTATTTTACATTTAAAACATATTTAATTTTTTGGGACAATAATTCTTATAATTATTTTTTGGAGTAGCTTTTAAGTGCCTTTTTTTAGAGTTTCCTACACATTTGTAGCCGAACAAAAAAAAATTGTGGCCAAATCTTGATTTGTGTTGTTTAAATTGGTTTCTTGAGTACATATATGGATTCGAGAGCTTTAAAAACCCCTAGGGCACTTGGATTGTGAAAAATTCAATTGTGAAACTTATGATTTCAATGAATCCCTTAATTAACTCAGAAATAAACTAAATTTTTTTCCAAAAAACACACTTAAAAGTCTAAATATTTTTTTAATAGTAATTTGTGAACTGATAACTTTTGGGACAGCTAATTAGACCAGTCCTATGATCAAATATTATATTTTTTAAACATAAACTTAATAAAAGTTATTTTCACCATAATCTCTTAAGTTTAAAATATATTCAATCTTTTGATACAATTTCTCTCCATAATTATTGTTTATTAAAGATTAACTGAGAATCGATAACTTCTGAGGATTAATTTGGGAAAAATAGTACAAGATATTCAAAGTTTTTTTTAGCATAAATGTTCAACTTGTACACTTTTTTTCTCCATGGATTAACATTACTCCGAAGGATAAGACTCGGGTGAACATGGAATGGAATTTGTTAGTTTTGATTTATCATATATATATATGAATTTTTTTTTTTCACACAAATCTAGGAATACAATTTCAAGCAAGAATGTGATTTTATGTTGCTTAAAATATATTTTTGAATGCATAAATGGATTCAACACCATGAAAACCGTTGGGACACTTGAATTCTATAGATTAAACAACTTAAACTCAAGTTTTTAATTTTTTTTAATGGGATTTTGATTGAGATTAACTAGAAAATTGCTTTGAAAAATGTCATTTCGTCTATAAATTTCTCTCTCTATATTTAAAATTAATTAATTATATATATAAACACATTTTACATTTGTGATAAATATGTCTGCCTACTATTGTAGCCATATAAATTTAAAGAAACACATATTTAAGAAAACATGTAATAAGATTCTTAATCATGGATTCAGCCTAACCATGAGTGGGATTTTGAGGTCAAAAACAAGCATTAAGCAAAAAATGTACTAAGAAAATTAACATTAATAGTAGATTCAACCTCAAGGGGAACTTTGAGGTCAAAAATAGGCGTCAAAACAAAAAATGTACTAACAAAATTAACATTAAAAGAACCAATAAGATTCAAGATGAGCATTCATCCCAGCTGAAAACATTTTGGAGAGAAGAGAAGAAAAATACTTCCTTATATGTTTACTCAAATGCGAATTTTAGACATACATTTTTTTCATGTATTCTCAACTTTTGCTGATCTTGGTCTACTCAGAGGATACTGAGTGAGTACAAGTTGAATGAAAAATTTAATTCAACATGCCACAAGTGTATACATTTGATATTTCAGTAAATCTACAATGAAATAGACCAAAAATACAATTAAAAATGTATTTTTCTTCATTTTCATTTACAAATTCATAATTCTTATTTTAACTATTGTTTTATTATTTTCCTCTTTAGATCTCAAAAAACTTATTTCATGTTTCATCTAACATGGTTTCTTATTTTAACTATTGTTTTATTATTTTCCTCTTTAGACCTCAAAGAACTTATTTCATGTTTCATCTAACATGGTTAAAGTTAAAAAACGAGAAGAAAAAATCATTAAAGATAACTCAACTATAACTTTATCTTAAATTATTATCATTAAATTATTAACAAATTAATATATTAATTAAACATAAATTTATTTAAAGTGAAATTACTATTATTAAATTATAAAAAGAAATTATTTTAGTTAAACATAGAAAAAAAAGTTGTAGCAAGAATTTTAATCATGAAGGTTCATCTCCACTTTACCATGGAAATTTTTAATTTGTCAATATGCTTTCTTAGTATATCATGGGCCAATATGATGGCTTATCAATACCACATTCCTAAAAAAATCATAACTCATTGTGCCAAGAGGCACTTTATAGCCTAGTACAAGGTCAATGTTACAGTGGTATAAATGTTTGTAAATATTTACATGCTAGCTCAATTAGAAAATAGTAAAAGGTTAAAACTAATATAGAGGGGGAGATGTTGTAGTTTCAGTAATTTAGTGTAAATATTTAAATGTTGGCTCAATTTATAATAAAAAATTAAAAGTAGTAAATACAATAAAATGTAATTTTCTATATTGTAATTTATTTTTATTAATCAAATTACAAACAATATTTTAGAGAAAAGAAAATCATAATAGACATATCACATGAAAATATATGACATATAAATAGTAGCTATAAATTAAGATCCATTTTTATCAAATAAATTAAAATAATGTTTCCATAACTATATATTTAAATGTAATTAATAAATAGATAAAAATTTATTACTTATAATAAACTAAACAATATAATAATATTCTTAATCCATCGATATTCACCCCTACTTTTTACCATGAATACTATTAACTTGTAAATAGGTTTGTGTTACAATACTATGACTTATAAACACCACATGACCAAAAACCATAAAAAATATTTTATAACTATAACTCCTATCACAATAAAAATATTTATAACTATTATATATATATTTATATATATATATATTATATATATATATATATAATATAATATATAGTATATATATATATATATATATATATATTATATATATATATATATATATATATATATATATTATATATATATATTCAAATAGAAAAACAAAAATAAGTTATTTTTGGAGGAAAATCCAAGCAAATCCACCTAAGGGATCACATCTTGTCAGCAAAAATAATCAAAGCCTAACCATGAGAATGTTGAGGAGAATTTACCCCATGACCTCTCACAAGAGCTAACCCTTGGGGCTATCTAAAAGTAAAAGTGTTATAATTAATTTTGACATATATTTAAATGGTTTATCGTCACCACTACTAAAAATATATTTCGTAGATATTTCATAGAGATTAAAGCAAGGTTTTAATAAAATAAAAAATGAGAATACTTTTATATATTAAGAACCAACATAGATTCATCTTAAATAAGAATCTTTCAATCTTTCAAGCAATGAGAGCAATCAAAACTCTCAAGGTGCAAACATAAGCTTTGCAACTAAAAAAATAACTAGCATCGTGAGAGAAGATTTGCACTCAAAATGAAGTTTGCATCTTTAGATATTTGGTCCATCTCAATGCTTGGTAGATCAGGAATTAAGATGGCTATATGGTGATTTACTTTAAAAGGTATCGATGAATGCTTAGGTAAGGCGCATCAGGTGAAAGCACTTTCAAATTTTCAAATTTTTATCAGTTCAAACATTATAATAACTTCTTGTTTTCATATAATAATAAATTAGAGAAAAGAAAAAAAATTATTCACATTTCCCAAGGAAAATCCAAGCTCTATCAATATTTTCACAATCTTGGTGATAGCATCCCATGAGTGGGAAGACTATTTTTTCGTCCAACATTGGGTTAATAAATAAATAAATAAACATAAATCATCTTGTTATTGTATATACATTTATATGCAAATATTTTTTTGTAATATAATTAAAAATAAAATTAGAATGTATTTCTTTTATTAAAAGAATAATATTTTTATAAATTTTAACTAATTATTTTAATTACTAAATATGATTTTTTTTGAATTGGTTAAATTTATAGAATTTTATAGAAGTTTATTAACAATATTTATTTTTAAAAAGTATATATTTTTTTAAGAAATGGGCAGTGTATATTGATTCAACTAGAAAACAAGCCAACACTTTTAGATTCACAGAAAAATATATATCTTTGTTGTTCAGTAATTTCACAAAAAAAATCTTGCTTCTACCTAGCTAATTACTATCTACACACCTAGCATAAGTTATTTTATAGAGTCTCCAAGAGACTCCATTATATGCTATATAGTTGCATATCATATAAACTCGAAAAATTAACCATTACCAACTTGCCCATGTTTAGAAGTTCCTTCTTGTTCTAGCTAAATAGTCTCCTAATGATGGGGACGATCCTCATCCATAGTTTTGGCTAGCAGTTCCTCTTGGTGGTGCCCTTCTCGAGCACCTCGAGCTAGGATGTCCTCGATTTTGAAAACCTCCTTAAGGATTCCCAATGTTGTCGTTTCCATAGTGAGCTCAATATGTTTCATTTTGAAGGAAATTCCGATCGACAATCATCTGCACGCGGTCTACATGAGCCTTCAATGACTCAAGTTGTTGACAAATCAATATGAAATGAGAGGGAGCCTCTTAGGCAACCTTGTCACCTTGGTCAGATATCAGGGATGCCAAAAATGAAAGAATCAACTCCAGATGAACCTTTTAGTCTATCCCGCTTTGCGGCTGAGCTAAGCACTCCATCCTAGATAAATTTCTAGAATTACAATGCCTTAACGAGATTTATGGAACCGACAGTCTCAATTTATTAGCCATCTCTCCACAACTGCATCTACCTCCAATTGTCTACTCACATTCAATTCCTTCTTCCTGATTCCATAATTTACTCACAAGATTTTTCATCACTAAGTCACCTCATGTGTGCACAGGCTCAAACAACATTAAGGCATTGAAGTCTTGTTATGTGCGAACTAGCATAGTTGTAGCGCAATATTTAGAAAAGAACAACTAAATCCTCAAGTGGGAAAAGAGGATAGGGGCTTACTACTCGATTGAACAACTAGAGTGAACTCTATTGTAATACAATAAGATATAATATGCATGGCATTATCTTCAACCTCAATGAGAAAAGAGAGATATGATATGTATGGGGCTTTGGTTTTGCTAATAAAAAATAATTAGAATATTTGGCTCTTTGACAGCTAGAAATAACCATTGCAAGAAGCATTCCTAGATTGATGGTATTTTAGGATTCCATGATATTCATTTAATAGGTGGAAAAATTTAAAGAAAAATTAATCCTCTTGATCCCCCCTACATTGCAAATAATTTCATTAGAATTGAGGAACTTTGAAACAATTGAGTTTTACTATGTTGAATGACAATTGAACACAATGGAAGATATGTTGGCTAATAAAGGTGCAAATCTAAAGTAGGGTATGATGGATCAAGATATTAGTTCAATAATAATTAAAATATTAGCATGACAAGGGACATCACGTTCCAGGAAAGCCATTATGCATATAAACAAGTAAACACCAGAAGGAGATTTCAATGGAACATTTGGTGGCATCATATGCATCCTTGTCTAGCAACTTTATATCAAGACAAACATGAATAGAAGTCCACCAATATTGATGATCATGAATTGAAAAGCCCACTTTATAATAGTGTTGAAAATAACAACACGAAATGTTAAAAATCGCATCAAGAAAGATCCTCATTTAATGTCCTTGAATTAAATTGGGAATAAAATTGTAATTCCACATCCCATGACAACTTGTATTAGTTAACTAAGTTAATTTGACTTAGTTGGCTCAGTTAATTCAAGATGACGGTCTAACTAGAGTCATGTACAATGTCTCCTACAATTATGAGCTCTAGCTGAGTTTATTCTGAGTTGTAATTAATTAATTCAATCTAACTAAGTTAAAGTGAGTTAAACTAGTATCAACTGATGGAGGAACAAGTGGGAGGTCTAGTAGTGTGGTGTTGCCTGAAGTCTAGTGGGGTGTTGTCTATAGTTGAGTGTGGTGTTGCTTGAAGTGCAATGTGGTGTTGCTTAAAGTGTAGTGTGGTGCTTCCTAAAGCACAATGTGGTGCTTCCTAAAGTGTAGTGTGGTGCTTCCTATAGTGATCAACCAATAAACTGAAGATTCACTCATAGTTAAACCCATGTATGTCAGATCAAAGAAAGACCCAGTTGAGATTGGAGTTTAGGGACAATGTACTATCAGTTGTATAATCATATGAATTGTAAAAATCGTGCATGCATTCAGAGGAAGGCCTATGAGGATTGCGGAATTCATAATTGAGGAATTTCCCCATTAAATAGGGGCTAATTCGTTGAGGGATAACACAAGGAAGTAGGAGCTTGGAAGGCTAGGAAATTAGCTAATTGTTGGTGTTGATGGTGCTGGATCCGCCAACATTCAGGGGATCACCCTGGTATGAAGTCCCAACTAGACCTCACCGTGTTTGGTGTGGGAGTCCCATCGGGTACAATGGCCCAGTTGCCATTATCTTAAGGATTTGCCTCAACTCTTGCTTGTCAGCACAAGAGAGTGGTCTGCTTTGTCTTCAAGAAGTGAGGTTTGCATGCTTGGTGAGTATAAGTGTCACTTTTGTTAATGGTTCTTTCACTATCGAGGGAGAGGGTGAGAGTGAGTTCCAGGTTGATTGAGAGTAGCCCCAACACTGTTAGGAACACAAAATACAACAGGACGTACACAAATTTCGGTGGAGTAGTCCACACGGATGCAACAGGCGCAATGCACAAGGGAAGATAACAAGTATAACACTCAACCGATTAGTCCACACGAGTGAAACAGTAGTTTATAGCAAGTGTGATGTGAAATGTTTGTCTGATGTCCGGGAGAGTAGTCTACATGGGCGAGACAACGTTAACAGGATATACAACACATTTCCATTAATATATTATGTATTACAACAAGTGAAATAGTTCAAATGTAGAGCACAGGTTAAAGCAACATGCATCACAAGTGTTAAAGATCAGTCTTACAACAGTTACAATACATGTGTAAAAATGTGGTGGCCTATTAGCAAGCTTTTGAATTAAGTGAAATTTCCAAGACACATCGTTACACCATACATCACTAACGCCGTGTGAGGGGCGTTGGAGCCGCTGATTACTCCTCAAAGAAAAGATTACAGACTCCCTTGGCTATGTGGGAGGAGTTGAGGTGAAAAAGTCTTTTGCATGTACAAATGAGGGGGTATTTATAGCCAAGGGTGAAACTGACCCTTGTGGCTGTTTGACTAACCTCATGATTGTTTGACTTCCATGACTTTTCGACTTAACATGACTCTTTGTACAACAAGTGGGTCTCTTGGACTTCCACGTTACATTACATTGATTGACAACATAGCCCACAATAGAGATGTGGATGACATGACTCATGAAACAACTCGACATGACAGTTCTCGTACATTTGTGCTACTGCTCAGGTGCATGTTGAGCTAGAGTGTTGTTGGGTGATGGATGTCTTCATGGTGAGTCACAACTTCACCTCTGCATGTCAAGGTGCGTAGAGTCTTTGATGGTCGTTGGTTCACTTGATGTTTCTTTGGCACATTGCTCCTTGCTTGTATGTTGGAAAGCTTGACAGGATCATTTGTTCACGAAAGGTCCATGCTTGTCCGTTCGTCCATCCATGAGCACATGTTGCATGTTTTCTCATCCGTCCGTCTGTCCGCGAGCACATATTTGCATGATCATCCATCCGTGGGCACATCACTTCACATGCATCGTTCGTTCATCCATTAGTGAGCTCGTCCTTCTGCATGTGCTCCCTTCGCTCATCCCATGGGTCGTTGTGCCATTTTTGTTAGTGTACTTGTACCTGCAGCCACTCATGACGAGATGACATCAAATCCAAAAACCTCCTAGTCTACCATGACACATGATCATTTCATAGTGGGTGACTCGGAGAGCCAGCAAGGTTGCGAGGCGAGATGATGGCTCTAGGCACTTTTGATGAAAACTGCACAAGAGTCACTGGGTGATGAAGATGGGAAATCTGAGTCGACAGTGACTGTCCCCACATTCTAGCATGACTGGAAGGAAAATTTGCACAGGTTTTGGGAGGAACAGTCTGGGCTGTAGGAAGGCAAGGTAGATAAAATCTGCGCATTTTTCGAAATGACTGGGCAATGGGGGATGTACAACAAAATTGGTGCAATTTCTTAGAGGAATAGGCCGGGATGCAAGGAGGATTGACCAACAGGATTTTTGCAATTTTCCGGAGGAACGGGTTGGGAGCTTGGCAGCCAAAACTACACAATTCCTGGAGGGAGCTGGCAACTGGCTGCTGGGTGACTGGTAGTAGAAAATGCGTTATTCGTGAGGGGAACTGACAGTCAGTTGTTGGAAGCTGAGCAGTAGAAACTGCACAATTCCTGGAGGGAACTGGTAGTGTGCCATTGGGAGCTGTTGGCGATTGAAACTGCACTAAGGCTGGGAGGCTGGCTTGCTGATCATTGCTACACAATTTTTGAGATGAGCAGATTGCTAGGCAGCAGAGGGCTTGCTCATGAAGACTTCACGATTTTTTGGATGAGTAGCCGGTCGACTGTTGGGAGGACTGGATGGAAAAACTGCGTAATTTTTTGAGGGAGACAAGGACGTGCACTGGGTGTCTCTTCGGCTTGTGTGCGTAATTTTCCCAGCCAGCGGAGCGGGAAAGATCTGCAACCTCTATGCCAATTTTGAGGGAAGTGAGCCCTAGGGTGGCTCCCAAGTCAAATCCTCCGATCAACCAGCTTGAAGGTTGATTGATATGATTGCGGGGAGCGCAACCTGAAATGAATTTCTTGGTGCTTCTGCGTTGTTTTGGGTGACAGTTGATTGAGTCAATGGTGGGGTGATGGTTCAGCTGTCAGAGGGGAGTCCGGTCATTGGAACTTTAGAAAAATGACTAAGTGTGTGAAGGAGTGGAAGATGCACATGTGATCTTGCGAACACACCAACACGACTTGATGCGAGACGACCGAAATCATCTACACACACATGTTCAACATGACAGATTGACGGTGTGGGCGACAAGCGCAACACTTGTGATTAATTGTTGATCGACTGTGATGACACTTGCACGACAATGAGTGTGGCTCTGTGTGTGAGTGTGAGGTATGATTTCATAGTGAACATAGTATGTACATGCGAAGCGAAGACCTTGAGCATGACCAGAACATGGTTGCAAGCATGACTTTGATATCAACATGCAAAAGCTTGGATAGAATGAACAAGCAAGGAGGATGCAAAGACTCACACGGGCTCACGAAGTGAACCCGAGTGTGTACAGTCATCGAGTGAAACTCTCAAGGGAGGCTCCAAAATTGGGTGTAGGCAAAATTTTTGGAGGGTGGTTGTAGCCGCTACAACACTTGGCGACGCATTGGTAGATCTTCCAGTTTCTCTGTTTTGATTCATTGATAGCACAAGGCCTTGGTCTTTCGGGGAGTATTGAATCATTGTGTGATTCATGGTTCACCTTTTGCCAACTCAGTCAAACACAATCAAAATTTCACCTTTATCACAGTGTTTCGAATTCGGGAAGGGTAGTTTAGCTCACGAGTTGAAGATTTTCATAGTATAAGTTTTCATTTCTAGTGTTGCTCCGCTACCAGCGGGATTGGACAATACCCCGGTGGAGTCACGCGAGGACACACACATTGCTCCACTGCTAGCGAGCCTGGTTAGTACCTCGGTGGAGTTGCATGCTTCACCTATCTACTCAAGAAGCCTTTCTCTTCTTTCGCCTTTGTATTTTTTAAAGAGGAATGTGCATTGACACTTATTTACTTTTAGGGATGAAGAGGGATCCTGACTTATTGAGAGCAGAAGAGGGTTTTCCTTCAGAGAAGCATGTAAGACCTCTAACATAGGTTTGCTCATTTATATTTTCCCCTTCTCCATCTACTAGTTGGATGAGCTTGAACACACAGAGCAGAAGACTGAGTACAGTCATGGGGCTTCCTAGTGTGCGCATAGGTTCATGGTTGGGCCAAAACTTCCCTTCTAGATGCTTCATATTTTCCTTCAAGACTTCATCGGTCGAATGTTGTAACCAAGCACAAATAAGATGGACACAATATTGCCCAAGTGCTGCAGTGTCACAAGTCTCTTCCTATCTCGGCGACATACTCTATTCAAAATCCAGAACGTAGTAGTGGGTAGCACTTATTTCTGGAAACAAAAATAGTAATATATCAAGAAAAAAGAATGAATGTAAACAAAAATAGCGAGAAAAACAAACAAAGAAATGTAGAAGTAGTAAAAGCAAAAGCAAAGTGAGTAAGAAAACACATAAGAAAGAAAACAAACAAACATGCAAAGCAAGAAAGAAAACAAGCATTCAAGCAAGAAAAGTGAAAGAAAACACTACTCCTACTCCTAAGCTAATAGTGCATGGGCCTGATCACATGAAGTGATATTTCCAATGCAGCCACTGGCACATTGGTTGACACATGTTGTTGAAGGCTTGGTCCGCGAGAAACCCAGTTGTGCGAACAAGGAAATGTGAAATATACAACAATGAAAACAAACACACTCCAAGCTTACAAGCATCCAAAGAACAAAAATGAGTGAAAGTGCATGTCATGCACGTTGTGGACTTGCCATGGTGTTGTGCTACACTACACATAGATGTTGAGTGTATGCATTCCCTTGACTGTGATATGCAAGCAAATGTGAGAAAGGTATAACACTTACATTTTGCAAGTGTGCTTGTTGCGTAAGATTCCTCCAATGCATGAGCGATGGGATCGTGTAGTTCGAGTGGAGGAATCAAAATATGAGTGTTAGATTGACATTGAGTGTATACATATGAGTGATGAAGAGCCTTGAGTGTTTGAACAATTTCCTGACCAGAAGTGAAACCAAACTCAGGACAACGAGGGCCTGACATAACCATTAGCTCCGGTTGAAGCACCTCGATAGTCTATGGGGTTTTGAATTCGTTGAAAGATGTATCTTTCTAGACGAGTGGCTTATATGGATTAACAACGAGTGAATCAACATTGTGATTGGATGATGAGGTGAAGAGATCACGACCACCAAGATCAGAAAATTCAGGATGTTGGTCGACATCCTCATGGTTTGATGAATCACACAGAGGGGTAGATGAGAAGGAAGGATGTTCAACCTCTACATTTTAGGAAAGAGAAGATGAAAGATCAAGTGGATTTTCAATGAATGATTGGTTCTCTCTGTTGCTGGATGATGGGCTAACATATGGTGTGTCCGAGGAAAGATCAACAATGGGTGCATGCATGCATGAAGACACACATGAAAAATCAGCGATGGAAGGATAAAAAAGGATGCCACGAAAAAACGGAGGAGGTATGGATAGAGATGGATGGTCTCCAGTTGCTGATGGATGTTCAAGCACCCCATCATGCTCTTCATGAATGCCTCTGCATGGTGGCTGCATAACACCAACTTCATTGATAGATCGATCCTTGTTCAAAATAAGTGTAGAGTATGGAATGGAAGAACACAAGACAGTGTCATCCAGAGGATGATCAGAATATGAAGATGGAGGTTGATGTACAAAATACATGTGACGAGGTTTGGGACTCACAACCAACTCTGTGTGAAAATCAGAAGGAGTGATGTTGGGAGGTCATGATGATTCAACAAATGTGTGTTCATGCTCTTCAACATCACTCTACAGTGGTGGAGCTATTTGATGAGGGGATAGCGGACAACCACTTGTGACAACGATCGTGTTCATCTATGATTGTGTAGATCCATCACTAAAGAATGTTGAGCACGGTTTTAGCCTGAAATTATTCTTGGGATGCAAAGATTTCTTAAGACAGTACTCGAATAGGTCCCAAAGATAGAAAAATTTCCTCTGGCTCTTTGGAGCTTGAAACTGCAAATCACTGAAGCACTGCCAAAAGTCCATAAGTGGTTCATGCCTAGCCTTACGTTGTTGTTGCAGTTTTTGGTCAAGATGTTCTGGATCAAAATGATAGAAATTGTCTTCAATGAGATTACAAAAGTGCTCAAGTGAGTGCACACTGTCGGTCGGAAGGCTGCAAAACCATTGATGTGGAGATTTGCGAAGTGTGTATGCAAGCAACAAGCTGGACTGTTTGTTAGAACATCCATCTTCCTCATGAAGCATGGAAAGAAAGTCATGTAAGAACTCAGGCAAGGACACTTCACCTTCACCATCATACGTGTAAGTGGAAAAGATATCGAAAAAGTCCCTCGTGATGGTGACATCTCCAAGATTCGAAAAACATCGCGAAGGGAGAAGAGTGCAAGGATCCATGACAGATATGAAAAGGTTCAAAACAGTATGAGAGGACACAACTTGTCATTTGGCCCTCCTTCTATCACCAGAAATGTTGACGGTGTTGGATCCATCAAAATTCAAGGGATCACCTTGGTATGAAGTCCCAACTAGACCTCACCCCATTTGGTGTGGCAGTCCCATCTGGTACGATGGCCTGGTTGCCATTATCTTAAGGATTTGCCTCAACTATTTCTTGTCAGAACAGGAGAGTGGTATGCTTTGTCTTCGAGAAGTGAGGTTCATGTGCCTGGTGAGTATAAGTGTCACTTGTGTCAATGTTTCTTTCACTATCGAGGGAGAGGGTGAGAGTGAGTTCCAGGTCGATTGGGAGTAGTCCCAATGCTGCTAGGAACGCACAACACAACAGGATGTACACAACTTCTAGCAGAGTAGTCCACACGGATGCGGTAGTCACAACACACAAGGGAAGATAACATGTATAACACTCAACAGATTAGTCCACATGAGTGCAATGGTAGTTTATAGGATGTTTCATGTGAAAGGTTTGTCTGATGTCCGGGAGAGTAGTCTACGTTGGTGAGACAACGTTAACAACATTTACAACACATGTCCATCAATAGATTATGTACTACAACAAGTGAAATAGTTCAAATGTAGAGCACATGTTAAAGAAACATGCATCACAAGTGTTAAAGATTAGTCTTACAACAATTACAATACATGTGTGAAAATGTGATGGCCTATTAGTAGGCTTATGAATTAAGCGAAAATTCCAAGACATGTCGTTACACCATACATCACTAACTCTATGTGAGCGGTGTTGGAGCCACTACTTACTCCTCAAAGAAAACATTACAGAATCTCTTGGCTATGTGGGAGGAGCTGAGGTGAAAAAGTTTTTTCATGTACAAATGAGGGGGTATTTATAGCCAAGGGTGAAACTTACCCTTGTGGCTATTCGAATACCCTCATGACTATTTGAGTTCCATGGATTTTTGGCTTAACATGACTCTTTTCAAAAAAAGTTGGTCTCTTGGACTTCCACGTTAAATTACATTGATTGACAACATGGCCCACAGTAGCGATGTGGATGACATGACTCATGACATGACTCGACATGAAAATGTTGGTACATGGGCGCTGCTGTTGGGGTGCATGTTGAGCTAGAGTGCGGCTGGGTGATGGATGTCTTCATGGTGTGTCACAGTTTCACCTATGCATGGCAAGGTTTGTGGAGTCTTTGATGGTCATTGGTTTGCTTGATGTTTCTTTGGTACGTTCTTCCTTGCTTGTATGTTGTAAGGATTGACGGGATCATTTGTTCATGAAAGGTGCATGTTCATCCGTTCGTCCGTCCATGAGCACATCTTCCATGTTTTCTCATCCATCCATCCATGAGCACATATTTGCATGATCATCTGTTCGTGAGGACATCTCTTCCAATGCATCGTTCATTTTTCCGTTGGTGAACCCATCCTTCTACATGTGCTCCCTTCGTTCATCCCATTCATTGTCATGCCATGTTTGTTAGTGTACCTGTACCTGCAGTCACTCATGATGAGATGACATCAAATCCAAAAACCTCCTATTCTACCATGACACATGATCATTTCAGATACGGGTGACTGGGAGAGGTAGCAAGGTTGAAAGGTGGGATGATGGCTCTGGGCATTGTTGATGAAAACTACCTAAGAGTCACTGGGTGATGAAGATGGGAATCTTAGTCAACAGTGACTATCCGTGAGGTCTGGCTTGGCAACTGGCAGTTGGGTCACTGGCAACAGAAACTGCACAAGTACTGAGGGTAACTGGTAGTCAGCTACTGGGACATTGACAGCAGAAACCATACAATTCCTGGAGGGATCTAGCAGTTTGCTGTTGGGAGCTTCTAGCAAGAGAAATTGCACTGAGATTGGGAGGCCGACCTGTTGATCATCTCTATGAAATTTTTGAGCTGAGAAGACTACCAGGTAGCAGAGGGCCTTCTGTTGGCCGGATAAATCGTTCTTGCGGACAAGGCCGATCTCCCTAGTATCAAAAGATATCTAGCAACAAGCAGACAAGAAAATATATCTTTCTCTAAACATATTTCGATTCATTAATAAAAACTATAGAGGTGTTTAGACCCTACCTTAAGTCCAACGCTAGTTTCTAGCAGCCGAATCTTTATCCTTCAACTATCCGAAAGAGTTTCTTCTTGAGAACCTGCAATCACAAACAAGGACACATCAAATAACACTTCATAGCTAATATAATAAATCATGTTCATTATGGTGATCAAGGAATCCATAAAATAAATCATATAAACCATAAAACATAGCTTAGTGAGAAAAAAAAATTGATTGTATTAAATTTGGAATATAAGAACTTTACAACCTTCGGTGCCTTGATGTTGTACAAGCTCTTCCCAGGGTCCAAATAGGAATATCCTCTACTTTGACAAGCCTCACTCTCTTCCAAATGAGTTAAAAAAGGTATGTAATATCTCCTCTTCAAAAGCGCAATGAGGAAGACTAAGTTCCAGTAGCATTTCACCTCAAAAATATTCAGCTTCTTAACCCCCCCTGTAACCAGCCCAATGCTTCATTTTATAGTGCAAAGGAAGGAAGTTACAGGTCCACCTATGAATGGATAGAGTCCTCCTTCAAAGGATAAGCTCCTCACATCAAGGGGTTAGCTCCTCTCCTCAGGGTATGAGATGCATGAACCCTAAGGAAGCGAACTTTCCACGTCAAGATGCATTTCTAGAAACTTCCAGAAATGACTCAAAGTGAGTTTTTAAGAATATACGTGTACCTTTTTGACTTTTATCGGGGCCCGCACCCGTAACACAGAGACAAATCAGTTAGGTGTGTAGGAGACATGACCATTAGGTGCGGAACTACAGGTAATGCTAAGACAAAGTGCGGAACTAGAGTTTTAGAGACTTTTAAGTTCTTTCTCTTATTTTCAAGGCTTGATATGAAGAACTGAGGCTTAAGACTTGCAAAGGAGGAAGGTATGAGTGGTAATGGACTCACACAAATTGCAGAATGTCAATGCAACAATTTTTTGTGTAACAGATGGCCCTCTAAAGTGCGAAGTCTGTAATAGATGAGATAGAGTTTGTCATCTATGAAGAGTGAAGTACTTTATCATTTCAAAGATCATCCTGTGGAAACCCCAGTCGGAACCTGTAAAAACATTAAATGCAAAATATATATATATATGTGAACATATCATCATTGAGGTAGGCATTCCCATACTCAGATTAAAACTAACTAGAAAACTAACTGAACTGTTCTGATATAGGAATTCCTTTGTAATACATCACGAGTATAGACATATGTATACACAATATGGGTGCAACCATCTGTTTATGAATAGTCCACTGTGAATAACAAAATTCCTCGCAGCCTGGATGGTGGAAACTAGATCCAGGGTCTTGTTTTTTGCTTCCCAAACTAGTACGATTCTATCCATGTGAATGAATGTGTCGAAGTCGAACATGGTAGAAACCACTTGATTACCAGTCAATGATGTGAACTGTTAACAAGTGTGAGAGAAACCACCAGTAACGTCAATGGCTCTCAAAGTACTCAGTACAATCCATGAAATGTGAATAAATGAGCTGATGTCTAACATGTCATAGAATCCTTTGATCGAAGGTCAATGATGCAACCTATTGTCAAAGGCGATAAACCTGCCATTAGGGCATGCAGATTAAAAGGTACTGACGATTTCTAGATCATCTTTCTAGATAATGAGTTGAAGTCGATAGAAAGAGATCCGTCGTAGACAAGCCCAAAACACGAAATCATAGATCAAGTTTTGAAGAAATATATTTGGCCAAGACTAACTCAAGGATGGTCAAAATGGATGACAGATATTTTGCAGATGAATGGTTTATTCGCATTGACCTCTTGAACACATAACGACACTGCAGATGGTTTGGTGACAATTGACCCAAAGCTAATACCCAAAAACCGACTGAAGACTTTCAATATGGTTTGATTAACTGTCGTGTCCAAGAGTGGTTAACTGCTTTTCTAAAACACAAAGTGTAACAAACATGTTCATTTTTTCTCTCTTTTCCCCTACCATTTCTGGCAAGTACCCCTTTCTTTTTGGCAAGCTTGAGGAGGATAACATTTGCTTGGTTATAAGCTCATCCTTCGGATGAGTCCAACTTAGTTTAAAATTCAAACCCTAAGAAGGAGTGGTTCGTTCCTATTTTAAATTGAACAGGTCCTTTACTTTTAAATTCTAATGAGTCCAGTATAGGAAAAACTCGTTGTTTTTCAATTTTAGGTAGTCGGAAGAAAAACTTGAGAAAACTCCATGGGTGTTCTTTTTCGTAAATTTGTGTCTCCCAAGCCCGAAAAAGTATAAAATAATACTTGAGAGAACTGTTTGATCATTACGATCAAGGAGTACTTTTCATAATTAGTGGCCCTGATCTGAAAAAGTAAAAAAGTGATCAAAGACATGTTGTTTTTATAACAAATATCGAACTTGAAACGACAAAAATCCAGCAATCTTATCATGTTTATGCGGTCAGAAAAGAGCTGTAAGTGGACTGCCTTTTAATTCTGTTTAATGAGTTAAAAAGGGAAAAACTTGGCAATCTTTTCATATTTTATGAGTCGGAAAAGAGCTTAAAGAGGACTCCAATGTTTCGCTTTTTCATAAATTTTGGAAGAGTCCGAAAAGGTGAAAGAGTATGCTCTTTGTTGAAAATGATCAATTTTCCCTGAAAAATCTAATATTCTGCACAAAAACTCAAAACATTACTCATACCTATTTTAAAATAAATAAAAATTCATTAAAAGTTACATTTTTAAAGTGAAAAATAAATAAATTAAAAATTCATTTATTCAAAAAAGCTTATAAAAAGGGCTTTTGTCAATTCATTTTTACCATTCGATTTTAGAGTGAGAAGTGAGAGCTTTTGGGTAAGAAACTTCCTGCGAAGATTGCGGAAAATCCATCCATTGGAATCGAAAACCATCACCTCCAGGTAATCCACATCATCCCTATCTTGCATTTCAACTGTTTGCATTTCGTTTTATGGCTTTAAAATCGATTTTTTAAAGAAAATTTTGTTTAAAAATCCGCTCGTGGGGGTCCGTAGGTGCAACATGCGGCCCATGTGGACCCCGACTTTTTCTACAAAGGAAAAAAGTCGGGGTTATGCACCTATTGCTAAGGAAGAGTGTGGACCTACGCACTGTCCCTAACCAATGGGTGTGGACCCCGCGAAATAGGTTTTAAAATTTGAATTTTTTCGTTTCTACCCAAAAATTTCCGACCTAGATTGTTCTAATACGCCTTTTTACAATGTAGGACATACAAAATGCTGATTTGGCAAGAACGCAAGCATGAGGATATGGATGTAGCTGCATTAATTCATCCACCTATAATACGGGCATTAAAAACATGTGGACTATTTAAATTCTGGGCCATAGTTGGCATGAGGGCTCAAGTAGACTTCTTGCAATGTCTGGTAGATAGGTGGAGTACATAGGATCAATGTTTCATTATTGGTGGTCACTGGCTTGAAATCGAGCTAGAGGACATATATTTCTTGACTGGTTTGCCCAAGAGAGGCAAATGATTATCTCTATTTGGGATTAGGCCAGTGGCTAGTCTGTCGCTACTCTCCGACTAGAGTTGTGTAATGACCAAACAGAGGACAAACGGATAGATATTAAAACTATCTCCCGTCCTAAAATTAAAGTGATGGCATTTACTGTCACCAAAATATGTGTGACCGCAACATTTCATATAGCTACCGGATCCCAGATGCAAATGGCAGTAGACTATTATCGAGGTACCATCTTCAACTGGTGCGATGCTGTGTTGGCGAATGTAAAAGGCCAATTGACTAGAGCAAAGAACGGACAACTAAAAAACTTTGGATATGGTTTTCTAGTTATGAGCTTTGGTCTAGAGAGGGTCCCTATGTTGGTCCCACAACAGCTTTCCATTGAGGGTGGACTTCCTTGAGAGCTTAGGATTATGCGTTGGGTTGCAGTGATGGCCCGTCATCCTGAGGAGGGTTTAGAGGTTGTTCGATTTCCACCTGAGTATTCTTGTTGGTTGGGGAACCAAATTTTTGTGATTCAGGATTTTCCATATGATGGGATGGATTATCGTGGTGACCCAGACATGGCTCTTTCACCAGGAGAGCAATGGGATGATTAAGGTAAAATCATTTTCAACACTTTCTAAATTTTTAACTAATTTTATTTTATTTTTCAATCATCCAAAAATGATAATAAAAAGTTTCAAATGCATATGTGGGTTCATGGCGACTAGCCACTCTCAGCCCTATGAGAGGAGACACCCAGCTGCAGCAGTATCAGCCGCACAGGACCAATCTAAAGAGACCCTGACCGAATTGGAGAATCATCTAGAGCGTTTGACAACAGATATTCCAAAGACTAGCATAGATTATATTCCACTTAGGTTACAGCGATATGTGATTGGGGTCTCAGGACCTTTTAGGAGGTTCCTTTGTAGGGTGGCCCGAGCAGTGGTTTCTTATTGTGATCATCACCAGGGATAGGATGGTTGCTTTTGTATACTCATACGACATTTTGTGTCTTTTTGTATTATCATTTTTGCCGATCATAAGGTGTTTTTCAACCTATGATCGAAGATGATGTATATTTGACACACTTCTATGCTATGATATATCACTATTACAGGCTATCTTGTATAACATGTTATGGAATGTTATAAATTTACTGTTTTGATTATTGCAAATGTCTATTTATCATACGAGAAGCAATTGCATCTGCTAATGAATTTAAATATCTTGGAATATGTTGATATTCAATATAGTCAAATTCACATTCCAAGAGATGAAATCTCAAAAATAATCTTAATAACACTGGATTTCTAATGGCATAAACCGTGTTAAGCAGTAATACAATGAGTTTAGAATGTAACCTAACAATCAAACTCCGAATCCCAAATGAGATGGATTCAGATAATAACTCAATCATTGCACTATACTCTGCAATGTTATTCGTTGTTTGACCAAGGCTTACCCCATGCATAGATACTAACTCATCACAGGGTGAATAGATAACCCAAGCTGTGGAAGAAATGTTATGAGTATTACGACAAGCACCATCAGCAAAACCAATATATGTTTGAAGAGACGTCGACATCTACAATATAAAGAGTAAAATCAAGATAAGCAGGAATAATGATAAAAGCACTCTCTAAACTAGGCACACTTTACTTAATCTAAAACACACCAGCTAGAAAGAAACTAATCTAACAAGAATCTCAACACCGAAATTTAAGCATAATATTTCTTTAGATAAAGCCCATTTCCGGGTTTACCCAAAGATACATCGTCAAAATCTACCAATTCATTGGCCCCTTTTGCCAGCTTTCGCTTAACAATATAATGACCATGCCACATAGGTACAAATTTTCTAGCCCCTAGTTTATCGTTTGCTTTATCGTATAGTAAAACTAGGGCTCCTTCCGAAAAATTACGAGGTGTAACATTTCGGTCGTACTGAGCTTTTATTCGTTTCTCATGAGCCTCGATTGCTAATGCAGCATTGCGTCGCTTCTCATCTAGTTGAGCTAAGTACAAAAAACGTTTCTCCTCTTCGGAAGTGGCTAGGAGTAATTCTATGGCTATTTGCAATGACGGAATTTCACATTCAATGGGTAACAACGCTTCCAAACCGTAAACCAGTTGAAAAGGAGTGAAACCAGTTGATGTTTTTACTGAGGTTCGATATGCCCAAAGTGCTGAAAATAACATGTTATGCCAATTTGACCTATGAATACCAATGATTTTTTGGATCATAGTGACTAGAACTTTATTGATAGCTTCAACCAGACCGTTAGCCTGTGGGTAATATGGAGTAGAACTATCGTGACATAGGTCAAGTTGATCTGTCAGTTCAGTCATCATAATGTTTCAAAAATGACTTCTGTGATCAGTGATAATAGCTTGAGGAACACTGAATCTAGCAATCATATGATTGGAAACGAAAATTGCAGCAGTTTTGCCGTCTGCCGAAAATGTAGGCATCGCCTCGTCCCACTTAGTAAAATAATTTACCGCAAGGATGATATATGCATGCCCCCTGGCCGAGTGAGGGTTACATGTAATAAAGTCGATACCCCACTTTGCGAAAGGACTGATGGAAATTATAGGGTGGAGAGGAGCATGTGGAGCACGCATCTTATGATAAAAAAATTGACAATTGTGGCATTTCTGGACTGCATAGGTACAATATTTAAATAAAGAATGCCAGAAATAACCAGCGCGCAATATCTTTTGGGCTATGGCATACTCAGACATATGACCACCACATGCTCCAGAGTGACAGTCATTGAGAACCTTTTTAGCTTCTTCATGAGTAAGACAACGTCAGAAAACAAAATCCGCCCCACGATGATAGAGTGTATCACGAATAATATTGTATTGTTGGGATTGGAAACGTATTTTCTGTTGCTGAGATTGTGATATTTCAGGCCAAAAAGATTGGGTTTGGAGATAAGAAATAATATCTCCATACCATGGGTTAGGAGTACTGATAAGAAACAACGATTCATCTGTAATGGGCTCTTCTACCACAGTTTCAGTATCAGTACGTGGGAAATCACACATCAGTTCCGCAAAAACCAAATATTTCTTTGCCTTGGATTTTTCAAATTCCAAGTCAAATTCTTGTAGGATAACTATCCATTTGGACTAATTGCCCCCTAGAAATTGTTTGGTCAAGATATATATCATATGGTTACAGTAGGAAATTACCGTGGTTTTGCGTAATAAGATGTAATCACGAAATCTTTGGACATCTTGAACAGCTGCCAAGGCCAATTTCTCCACATGCGAATATTTAAGCTCAGTTGGATTCAAAGTTAGACTAAGATAGTAAATCACATGTTCACTGTTGAATTCATCTTCCTGAACTAAAACCATCCCAATGGTGGAATGAGAAGCGGTGAGGTACAAAAAATAATCCTGGTTGTAATTGGGAGGATGCAATAACGATGCATGGGTCAACGCGTGTTTAAGTGCATGAAAATATTTGTCAACTATCTACTCCAAAAAGAATGGAGTATTTTGTTTCAACAACCTAGTAAAACCTTTCGTAATCTTGAAGTAGTTAGGAATGAAACGACGTAAAAGGTTTTCTTTCCCTTGCAAACTTTGGAGTTGGCGAAGAGTCGAAGGAGGAGGTAATTTGATGATAGCTTCAACCTTCAAGGGATCGAAACAAATGCCAGTTTTTGAAATGACAAATCCCAGTAAACGACCCGCTTCTATACAGAAAACACATTTGTGTGGATTCCGCCGAATTCGATAATGCCTACATCTCATAAAGATAGCTCATAAATGAGTGAGATGATCAGCTCTACGTAATGAATGGGCAGGTAAATCATTGAGATAAGGCTGCACAATGTGCTTGATGTCATCAAATGTGTAAAACATAGCCCTTTGAAAAGTTTCTCCAATGTTCTTCAATCCAAAAGGTAATTTGCAATAAGCAAATGTCCCCCATGGACAAATGAAAGCCATTTTTTGTTGATTAGTAGGGAGTATGTTGATTTGATTATATCCGAAAAAACCATCCATAAAGGAGAACATTTCACTGCCGGCAGAATCATCGATATTTTGATCGATATAGGAGGTTGGATAATTCTCTTTAGGACAAGCTCGATTAATATCCCTATAATCGATACATATTCTTATCGTTCCTTGCTTTTTATTAACAGGAACAATATTCGATACCAAATCCATTAAAGGAATTGGATAAATGAAACTTGCTCGAAGTAATTTCTCAACTTCAGTTTTAATAGCAACAGCTTTTCTCGGATATATCTGACACAAACGTTGCTGGACAGGTTTAGCATTCGGGTAAGTTTTGATTTCATGGACAACAATTGAGGGATGATTCCTGGCATTTCTTCATATCACCAGGCAACCACATCACGAAATTCTTGAAATAGGCCTTTATAAGTTTAGATTTCATCGCCGTACAGGAAGTACCTATATGAATGTTTTCAATAATTCCGGGTTTAAGTGAAATGTTAATAGGAACCGTTTGAGAGATATTTCCCAAATTTAACTTAGAATCAGGAAGTTGCAATGGATTCTGTGGTTCTTTAACATATTCAATAGTAAAAATGGATGAAAAATCATTTTCAAAATGATCAAGCTCAGGTAAAAATGAAGATCGGTGATGAAGATCTTCCCATGGTAAATCATCAAGAGACAAAAGTTCATGAATCTGCTCATCAGTATGAATAGGCTCAGAAAATGTTGTTGAAGCTGAGGTTGATATTGAAAGTGATTCCCCATGGATCAGTTTCGGTTGAACAAGAGTCAGTAAATGATTGTACGGCCTGATATGCAATTTCAAAGGGACTTAAGGGCATCGCGTCACTAAATGAATCTACCTCATAATTGGAAGGTACGATCTAAGGATCATCAAAAGAAATAGTGTTCGATGAAATCATATGAATAGTTGCAATAGAAGGCGATACGTTAGGAGGAGGGATGGAAAAAGTTCATGGTAAACCAGAATCTTTAATCAAACCTACCCCAACATCCTTATAAGGGATAGATGTTTTACCAACATGTTGAATACTCTCTGAAGAGGTTGGGTCAGACGAAAAATAAGTCAACTAGTCTATCGTAACGATCTTTCCATTATGAGGAAACTTGATAACCCGAAAGACCGATGAAATAATAAGTCATAGCGTAAGACCAACTGCAACCCAAAAGAAGGTTGTAATCTAGAGGGGCATCAACCACTTCCACATCTAGATTTACAGTTTTTCCTTTGACCCCTATAGGTAAATCCTGCAAATGCCATAAGGATGAAACCCTCGGCCATAAAAAGCCTTTAGAATCATCGGAGGCTGATTGAGTGTAGGATAACCAAGCGTTCTCCAACACTGGATCGACATAATACATGTAGAAGCTCCCTCATCAATAACAGTTCGAAAGTAAGGTCTGTTTTTGACTATCACTGGAATCTGGAAAGCCATTTGATGAGGTAGGCGGGGTGTACTATTCTCTAAATTGAAGATTATTAGGCTCGAATCCTGAATATCAACAACACCTCCAAAGCCGACATTGTTGAAGGGGAAATAGCTAAGTCTTCAACAATGTTATAATTCTAAGCAGCTCTCGCATGTGGATTGAAAGCTGATTTTCAAAGTATACCTTTAGTAGGTGGTTTGATTACTAAGTTAGGGTTAGGTTTCTCAATCTTTAGTGGATCAGAACTAGAAGGAGTTGAAGTTGGTGAGTTTCAATTAGAAGATTTTGCTTCTTTACCACCAACAGGATTTTTACTACCATAATCTTGCGATCGCGTCGCAATCCTGACATGAGACATCATCATTATGGGTTCTTCTGAGGCATTTGAGGAATAACCGATCATATTACTATCTTGAATAGGAAAAGGATCGTTCAATACAGCAGGCGTTTGAGAACCTTTGACGATTTTCGAAACCTCAGCTCGATGTGGGCAGTCTCTTGTAAAATGCTCCTTGTCACAAATGAGACAAGGATAACGAGGTTTACATTTCTCGTCAATAGATTCATTTTTATCTGATTTATCTTTTGATTTTTGTTTATTTTTCTCCTTCCCTTTCTTTTTACCACCGGATTTTGATTTGGCTGTAGATGATTCTACGACATGGATATCGGTAGGAATTTCAGCGGAAGAGTCTCCTGTCGGGGAATCTGGTAAAGTTATAATAGGCGAAGAATTCTTTGAAGATTTCTTCTTGCTTTTGGTACTAACTGAACCAATCATACCATCAGTGGCATGAGACCCTGAAGGAGCTGCAGTTATTTGATTGTGTTTCAGAAGGTCGAGGATTTTTTCATGTAAAATACTTGACTGCGTATAAATGAGGTTAAGGTACTGAGCCTGAGAAATTACTTGCTCTTCAGTAACAACTCTTGCCTTAGCTACATCTTCAGTGCTTTTAGGTAATAATGATTTTACAAACCATTCTACTAAAATTTGATCCGGAATAAAAACTTTCACTAAATGCCTTCTACGTCGCCACTCATGGATATGATCAGAAATATATGTTGACATAGATTGTTTTAATGAAGTTAACAATTTTGTACCATTATCGTATCTGACAGTCCGCTAAAAATGAGTTAAGAAAGAAGTGGCTAATTGACTAAAATTATAAAAAGAACCTCGTGGTAACTCAATGTACCATTTGGTAGCAATACCAATGAGAGTTCCTTGAAAAAGACGTAAGCGAATCGAATCATCAATAACAGAATTAGATGCACACCAGAGGTGATAAGTCATCACATGATTTGATGGATCTTCTCCTGACTTACCCTCAAACTTCGAGATATCATTGGGCAACTTATTAGGCATTGGCGGCCAATATGGAAGATAGTAAATTGGATCGTTCGTGAGGCGCAACAAATCAGGTAAATCCAAAGTTGCGATGAAAGGTAACTGATGGTTAGGGTCTCGAAAACCTTGGGAAACAATACCAGCCCCAGGAGGAGGATATCCAGGATAACCTGGAATTGGATTTGCAGTAGGAATATTATAACCTCCCAGAAAACCAGGATTAACTGGACGAAACTAGGGTTGTTGAGGCTGCTGATAAGTATAGCTAGGGTATGGTTGATACTGATAAACTGGGTTTTGTACAGTAGGACCGAATTGATACTGTCCCTAGTACGTTTGATAAGTAGATTATGGTTGACTTGTGACAACCGTACTTGGACTAGGTTGTCCTACAGGCAACTGAACCTATGTCTGAACTATGGGTCGTGACTATGGTAAAGAGGCCTGAGGATTTGCACTGAAACAGGGACAGTAGAAACCGAATCTACCATTACTCCAGAAACAGGCTTGGTAGGTTGAACAGAAACTGCAGTAGTTGCAGTAGCCGTTTGAGAAGGAGTTCGAGGGGAACTAGGCCGAGGTTGATGAACTAAACTAGATGCAAAAGTTTGAACTGTAGGCTAGATAGGTTGCTAGGTTGGACCAGAAATCAAAGGTTTTCCAGGTTGACTTGATAATTGCACATTAGGTTGCAAAATCTGTTGAGTTTGAGATGGATTCCCCACCATGTTCATTCCGGGGTATGGACCCATAAAAGGTTGAGCATATTGAGGACCATAACTAGGTTGAGTGTAGGGCTGATAATTGAGAGGTACATTTCCACATCCTTGTACATATGGTTGACCAGAAGGTGCTTGGAAACCTTGAGTTGGGTACTGACCTTGAGTTTCATAACCCTGAGGCACGTACTGAAACTGGGGTTGACCTTGAGGTATGTACTGAGTCTGGGGTTGATCTTGAGGTATGCACTATCCTGACAGTATGTACTATCCTTGAGGTTGCCCCCAAGATGGTAACTGACTACCTTGAGTTTTCCCCCCAGGCGGTAACTGACTACCTTGTGGTTCCCCTCCAGGCGGTAATTAACTACCTTGGGGTTGCCCCCCAGGCGGTAAATGACTACCTTGAAGTTGTGGATTTGGAATACTACCAGACATCATAAGGATTTATTATATGCTGAATGCTTGAGTTCCATTATGACCAATTGATATCTCATGTTCACTTGGTTGAGGAGATGCTCCTGAAAGAGTACCAGTGAGTGACTGATACCGAAAAAGAACAGAAGGAACGCCATATAAAAATGTTTCCAGTGATTGGGAAAACATGGATGACTGTCTCGACATATTCAAAGGAGGATAATAACCTCTAGGCATTGGATGAAAAGGAATTAGAGGTGGTGAAAAACTAAGACCTGGTTTTCTAAAAAATTTGTCAAAGATAAGTACCAAGCGTCACTCATAAACGGACTGTAGAAAATTGATTCACGCTCCCTAAGTTCTAAAGTTGGTTGATTTTTGGGGAGAATTATATCTTTGCCCGGACTAACAATTTCTTCAATAGAAATGAGTCCAAAAGGAAGATTTTGAGTAATGATATTACTTACCCTAGGTGAACCAGGACCACTAGAAGTTGGAGAAGCAAATCCTGAAGTTGGTGTAGCAGGTTCAGTTTCAGGCTCAGAAATTTCAGGTTCTTCAACTAATTCACTGGTAGGAGAAATACTACCAGTGACTTTGGAAAATGAAATTGGCTCTTGAATGTACTCTATTGTTTGGATTTGATAATCAGGATGAACAATTAAAGATGACTCTCTGGCTCCCGTGGACCCAACTCTACTGTCACTAGGTGTTACAGGAGCTCGTAGCCCTTCAAGCTGGCTTGATGTATACTCGGGAGGTTTCCCCTGAAGTCTATAGGATTGTCCCGGTAATTCAGCCACGATTAAATATTTAATTACTCACACACAAACAAAGAAAATTTCAATAAAACCACCTAAAGTCTCTAGAGAACCAAACAATTGAGTCACGCGCCTAAAAAAATCTAAGAGTTCAAACCATACACAAATAGTAACTTCCCCTACCAACGTCGTAGAATTTAATACAGAAAGGGCAGTTGGAACAGTTACCCCGACAACCTGCTTAATGAAACAGATGGCACAAGTTTCTTCACAAAACCATATTGAGTGAAGATAACCCCCCAAAGAGTCCAAGTGAGTCTAGTCGACATCTGCTCCAGGTAGAGTGAGATCCGTCCTTCACCGTCACCTTAGGAAAGAATCTTAAGATTATTGTCACTAAGGTTACCAACAGTAACAAATACAACTGGGGGAACAATCTATGATCCAATCTACGCACAAGGGCAGAGTAACAAAGCTCAATCCCCTTGAAGGTTCCTCGACATGATCAATTCGAGGTTTACCAGCAAGTGACCCCAGGCTCCTCGACAATGGTTAATCTGAGGTTTACCATTTATAATACGCGCAAATCTTCTATCTTTCCAAATGAAACATAATTGATTGTCTCAAAGGTTCGGGCATGATCTCATGATTGAATTCTATAGAAGAAGCTTCCCAAATTATATAAATTACAATTGGATTTATTTCCTACTGCAAGATATAGCTACTTTTTTGTTTTAACTATCTTGGAGAGTTAATTAATCCCTACTCCAAGATACTAGCCTAAGCTATATTGGTGATAAGAGCCCTAGTAATAAAAAGATTGCTAGATTAGTTTTAATTAAGCGTTACTTTTATGGGTTGTTCTTTAAGTCAATTGGTATGGAAGTGAAACTTTGATGGTGTGAAAACTCGACTCCAAAAACACTAAAAAATGCACTTAAAATGATAAACAATTTGTTTTCCCTTCAATGAATTTCTAGCTAAAAGAAAGAGTTTGAGAATGCAATTCTTTGAAAAACAATTCTTTCTTTCAACATGAAAATGAAAAGAAAATCTTTTCATATTTTTCAATAAGAACTCAAAACGATACCACTAATTATGCTCACAATAAATCCCTTCCTTTTTCAACACTCAAAAAACTACAAAAAACAATTTCTTTTCAAAAGAGATCCTACAATTTCTAGAAAACACTCAAAACTACCAAAACTAATCTTGAGATCTAAAAACTTCTAAAAACCTAATTATGAATAACAAATCAATCAAAAAACACCTAGCTATGTTTTCTTTTATAAAAATGAAATTCAAAACTTATAACCAAGTTCGTTCGAAGATTTGAGAAGAGAATGAAATCTATTTCTCACCAAGGACACATTTCACAAATCAGCCAGACTCATCAAGAAGACAAAAAGACACCAACGTAATCTAAGGTTTCTTAGGCTTCTAATCTTTGAGTCACTACAGAGACCAAGTGAAAACCAATCCAGGTATGCAAAACTTCTATAAAATCATCTAAAACAAAAATACCAATGGAACTTATTCACAAGAGAGTTTTGACAGAACATATGTAGATCTAGGTAGATACTAAAAGTCATAAATAAAACCTAAACTTAACTGGGAGAAAATATTTTAGGTTTCTCAAAAATTTTGACAGGGTCTGCAGGCTCCTAGTAGAACTAGGTGTGGTACCGCTCTGTGCACTAAAGGAACAATGCGGATATGCCCGCACTGTATTACAAAAAGACAGTGCGGTCCTCTAAAAATTTTGAAAAAAAAAAAAATAATCCAGATCCTAAAAACTACCCAATCCCACACACATTAAGCAAGAACCAAAAACAAGAACAAGTTTCTCAAGTCAAAGACAAAGGAAAATCACAAACCAAATTCAGATCCCCAGTGGAGTCACCAATTTGTTGGCTAGATAAATGGTTCTTGCGGACAAGTCCGATCTCCCTAGTATCAAAAGATATCTAGCAACAAGCAAACAAGGAAATCTATCGTTCTCTAAACATATTGCGATTCATTAATAAAAACTATAGATGTGTTTAGACCCTACCCTAGTCCAACGCTAGTTTGTAGCAGCCGAATCTTTATCCTTCAACTCTCCGAAACAGTTTCTTCTTGAGAACCTACAATCACAAACAAGCACACATCAAATAACACCTACACAGCTAATATAATAAATCATGTTCATTATGGTGATCAAGGAATCCATAAAATAAACCATATAAACCATAAAACACAGCTTATTGAGAAAAATTAACTTGATTGTATGAACTTTGAAATAGAAGAACTTTACAACCTTTGGTGCCTTGATGTTGTACAAGCTCTTCCCAGGGTCCAAACATGAATCTCCTCTACTTTTGCAAGCCTCACTCTCTTCCAAATGAGATCAAAAGGGTATGTAATCTCTCCTCTTCAAAAGCTCAATCAGGAACACTAAGTTCCAGGAGCATTTGACCTCAAAAATATTCAACTTCTTAACCCCCCTGTAACCAGCCCAATGCTTCATTTTATAGTGCAAAGGAAGGAATTTATAGGTCCACCTATGAAGGGATAGAGTCCTCCTTCAAAGGGATAAGCTCCTCACGTCAAGGGGTTAGCTCCTCTCCTCAGGGTATGGGATGCATGAACCCTAAGGAAGCGAACTTTCCACCTCAAGATTCCTTCTAGAAACTTCCAGAAATGACTCAAAGTGAGTTTTTGAGAATATACGTGCGCCTTTTTGCCTTTTATCAGGGTCCACACCCGTAACACAGAGACAGAGCAGTCAGGTGCGCAGGAGACATGACCATTAGGTGCGGGACCGCAGGTAATGCTAAGAGAAAGTGTGGAACGAGAGTTTTAGAGACTTTTAAGTGCTTTCTCTTATTTTCAAGGCTTCATATGAAGAACTGAGACTTAAGACTTGCAAAGGAGGAAGGTATGAGTGGTAATGGACTCACACAGATTGCAGAATGTCAATGTGATAATTTATTGTGTAATACCTTCTTATGAAGACAAGCCAATTTTATGGATGAGCAACCAGTCGACTATCAGGAGGCCTGGTTGGAAAAGCTGTGTAATCTTCTAAGGGAGATAGGGATGGGTACTGGGTGTCCATCTGGCCTATGTGTGCAATTTCCTAGCCAATGGAGTAGGAAATTCCTGCAACCTCTGCGCAAATATTAAGGGGAATGGGCCCCGGGGTGGCTGTCGAGTCAAATCCTCTGATCAACTAGCTTGAAGGATGATTGATATGGTTGCAGGGCGTGCAACTTGAAATGACTTGCTTGGTGCTTTTGCGCTGTTCTGGGTGATATTCAATCAAGTTAGGGGGTGGTTATTCGACTTTTAGAGGGGAGTCTGGTCGTCAGGACTTCAACAAAATTACTAAGTGTGTGAATGAGTGAAAGATGCACATGTGATCTTGTGAACAAATACCAACATAACTTGACGATGAGACGACCCAAACCATCGAGACACACGTGCTCAAAATGACTGACTTACGGTGTGAGCAACAAGCGCGACACTTGTGATTGATTGTTGATTGACCGTAATGACACTTGCAGGACAATGAGTGTGACTCCATGTGTGAGTGCGACATATGCTTCCATAGCGAACACAACATGTACACACGAAGCGAAGACCTTGAGCAGTACCAGAACATGGTCGCAAGCATGAATTTGATATCAACATGTAAAAAATTAGATAGAATGAACAAGCAAGGTAGATGCAAAGACTCACACGGACTCACAAAGTGAATTTGAGTGTTTGTAGTCATCAAGTGAAACTCTTAAGCGAGGCTCCAAAATTGGGTGTAGGCAAAATTTTTGGAGAGTGGTTGTATCCGCTACAACAGTTGGCCAAAGTCAACCTATAAAGCAATGAGAGAGATAGAGATAGTGTAAAGGTTGCTCGGGCTTGAACAAAGCATTGTAATCTTCTCATATTTTCTGACTAATGCAATATACAAATAGTAGGGGTTTTTAGTTGTGGCTTTCCCTGAGAAATCATTGTGTAGTGTGTTGATTGATTTCTTTCTCTTGTATGCTTTGTGATTTGTTGATCGATTAATTGTTTCCGTTGATGAGTAGAGTAGATTCAAGTCTTTTGTTTTAACATATTACATTAGCATTTTGAATCTACAAGGAATTTCTACAAATAACACCTTTCCATCACAGATACATGACACCATAATGCAGGACATTTGTAGCATCGAAAATATTTAATAATATTATAAAAGGAGTTTGAAGGGTGTAAACTTAATTTAATTTCTTGGGATTGCACACATGCACTATGGAGTTTTCTTGGAGGAAACCTGAAGAGATACTAGGGTATTATTCAGTGATAAATGTTTGGATGACTCCATGAATGTGACAAGATAGGTTTTAATTGCTATTGAATGGCCACCTTGAATGACGAGAGCTGGAATACAAGTTTAGTTAATTTATAAAATGTCGAAAGATTTCTCACAATTGCATAGCCTAGGACGAGCTAACAGAAAGCAATGAATACTAGTTGTGATTGTAGAACTTGGGATAGGCAAGAGAATGGAGATATATATGCAGACTCTTCAATTTAGGAAGCAGGAAAAAATGAATCAACAATTGGATCACTTAACAAAGACAATGATGTATATCCTGACCTTTCTCAATAGACAAAGTGAAATGGAGGCCAAGGAGAAGCATATTGACTTTACAAGATTAAAAATCCAAGATGCTGCAAAGGAATTATGAGAAACTAAAAGTAATTCTGGAAGAAAAGGTGGTGATATTGGATCTACGGCTGAAAAGGTTGGAGCCAAATACCAACAAAGGAACATCGTATCCTTATGTAGGCATAAAATACACTAAGAACGCATAATGGTAGGGTGAACTCGTTCAAGCATAGTAAGATCAGAGAAAAGTGGCTGCATTGGAAAATAATAATTCTAAAGTTGGGCCATCCAAGATATGATAGACAATATGTTTTCCTCGGATTTATGTATTGCAAATATATTTTTATCTTTAGGTGTTTTTCAGAAACTTATTAGGAGATATCAATAGAAATACATAATATATAGAAAGCACAAGAGGAAAAAAGAGTACATAGTTACTCGAAATGTAGGTGTTATGAAGTAGTTGAAACAACTGAACTTTAAAATATAATTTTACCCTTTTCGTTTAAAAGAAAAATAAAAAATTATATTCACTCTAACAGTATGATTAACAATATTAATGATATTAAAATTAACATGGACACATGTTGACAGAGCGGACTTTGGTCTTCTCTTGACCAATGATCAGCAATGGCATATCATTGAGCCATGGATCATTGTTCGTTACAAGAATAATTAGGGTTACAACAATAAAAGCCTACAATTATAAAAACAAAAGATTATGGCTAAAAACAAATGTTTCAATGTTAATTGAAACTTATTCACTTAGCTGAATAATTTACTTAAGCTTACTAATATTAAAACCTTAATATTAAACCACAATACCAAGTTAAAACCCAATATTTTAATCATAATCCTTACATATATAATTATTATAATTATATAATGATTAATATTAATATGAAATCCCTACCATACACCTAATAATTATTATTGTTGTTAGTATGTCTATTGACATACATCAACTACATTTACTAATGTGGTTGTACTATTTTTGATATAAACCTACAATATATATATAAGCCACATTTATTAATACGATTGTACTAGTTAATAATTGATCTTATAAGTATAATTCTTTTTTTTAAAATTTAAATATAAATTTAAATTACATTCTTCACCTCAATAATAAAGTAAAATAAATTGATTAATGTTTCTATCACCAAACATAATTCCAACAAATCAACATAATGAATATTATGCTAAAATAAATTTATGAGTCAACTGATATGAAATGGTTGCAAAAGCGTTATTAAATCTTTTCCCTGCGACTAAAAAATCATATATGACAACATTCAAAATCCAATATATTTAATTTAATTATTTAAATATAAAATAAAATAAAAGTATTTTCAACAATCCTGAAGTCTTCTTCTCTAGCATATGTTATTTATGCATACATTGCTATTTAGAGACACGAAGATATGATGGAAATATCTTAGAGGATATGAAATGATTCATTTTCTCACGTTACATTTTGTGATATATAAAAACAAATTTATGGGTAATTAAGTTATCCTTAAATTTTAGAAACAAAATAGGGAGCACTCGCATTTGTTTGGATAGATAATTGATTAAATAAGGAAATGAGTGTTACACAGTAATTTGTCACCGTTGGTCACCATCCCTGTTACCCTTGCTCTCGTACATTGGAGGACACATTTATGGACCTGTGACCAGTGACACAACCAAAAAACACTTGCATTGTATTCCCCTGAGTATGAACTTCATATTCCCTAAAGACACCTTTTGCAGATTATCCCTAAAAAGTGCCCTTTTTCCATTAGCGCAGGTTCACAGTGTCTTGCCCGCGCCAATAACTCGGTTCCTTAAAAGGGGGCGCGCCCGTTAACGCTCTGTCATAGAGAAAAGCCCGCGCCACCTAAATTTGGTTATGATTTTTAGCCAGCGCGCACTCATATGTTTTTTCCTCTTTGTTCATGGAGTTCTCTGAGGGAAAAATCCTCATGGAAGTGGTCGAGTGTCATCTTTTTATCCATGACAACTAAGTTCAGTGGCTATTCAGGGATAATGCTAATCTTCAATAGGCGTCCTGATACAATGCATACTCCTTCCTCCTCCATCTATAAATGATTGTCCCCCTGCATTAAACCAACTAGTTTTTCCAGAGCTATTGTGAGTGCTAAAGTAATGCTGGAGTGATAGTGAGAATTGTAAAGTATAGAGGGGTTATGCTGCCAAAATATTGAGAGAGAAGAGGTCACTTTGCAAGGCGTATTTAGCTGCTTGCCCAGTCATAGGAGGTTCAACGTCAGAACCTTTGGTTGTAATCTTTCTCTGTTTTTACTCATTAATAGACGACTATCATTATGGTTCCACTCATGTGTCTTCAGAATGATAGTTGAGTTATATCTTTTCTGACCGATATATAATTGCATATACTGGATTTTATGTTTGTGTTTGTATTGTTCTTTGCATGTGCAGGTGTCCATTCACGAGGATCGTGGGGATTGTGACCAGTCGGAGCAAAGGAACGGGAGCAGCGATTCTTCTACAACTACTAGCGTTGGAATCCAGGTAGACCATCATGATTGATCTCAGATTTGTGCAATTAGGAACCTGCGCGTTAGTGTTGTGTGATTGTTTCTAGACCCGTGTTGGGCTAGTGGGATCACCTCTGTCCGTAGAGGGGATTTACCAGTTCAACAATTTGGCGACTCCACTGGGGAAAAGCTTGTTGTTTGTTTTTGTGTTGTTTGATTTGTAAACTGTAGACGGAGCCTGAAGCACGGCCAGATAGCCTTCAAAACACTATTGCTATGCAGTAGTGAAGTAGATCAACGCCACTTCAGTCAATCTCCGGTTTAGTTTACAAACTGAACAATTTCAACCTTGCCTTGCATGTCAATTTTTCTCTTGTTTACTGGCTTGAATAGCTTTCTGGGTTGAAGTTCTTACTGTTTCTTGCTTGCTAGCCTTTCTAGATACTGTAAACCAAGCCTGGGACTACCTGTTTTGTTTTTTTGCCTGAAAAACTTGATTAGCGCGGTTTTTCTTCTGACAGTTGCGCTGGTTGGAGCCTGTTGCTATCAGACAACCCGCGCCAATCCCTTTATATCGCGAGTTGTAGTCTAACAGTCGCGCCAGACTTGTGAATTTTCTCAATTAGTTTGTTTGTCAGCCTTCTGAGCTTGCATCTGTATCTTTTTGCATTTTTTACACCTCCTGGAAGTTTGTTGGACTGTTATGTGACTGGTTGTTCTTTTCATCCTTCAGTTGTTCGCCTTTTTCTATCTATTTTATATCTTGGCCCTAGTGGCTTTGCATGTCGAGCCTTCTATCAGATTTATGGTTTGCTGATCCAGTCGGTTTATTGGTTGTTTTCCACATTCCTCTGGTAGTTGTACAAGTTTTGCATTATATGCTGCAAGTAACTCACTTTTAGCTTGTTTATTTCTTGCCTGACTTCATTGGAACTTAGATTACATGGTTCTTTGAAGGTCTTGGTGTTTTCTTTGCGTGAATAGGTCATTTTTCATGTTTCAGAATTGGTTCTAGAATCTTTGGGTGAATTATCTGTTTAGTGCATATCTCTTGAAATCTGTTTGAGTGCATCATACTATTTTCAAAGAAAAGAAAAAACGAAAAGATTTTTTGCTTTTTATTAATTAGCATTTTTAGTTAATTGTTGCTTTTAAAAAAGAAAAAGAAAAAGATTTTCATTTCTTGTTATTAGCTGCATTAGAATCTTGGTGATCGTTTTGTTTGTATAAAACTCTCAACTCTCTCATAGATAGAGTTCATTCAATGAAACGATACAATTTTCGCATATAGTTTGCATTTAGGAAATTTCAAGAGACCACATATAGTAAGACCGAAAATTGAAACTTAATTAAAGATAAACCGTAAAATGAATTCAATGAACCTAACAACGCATCGAAACATAACACTCACATTCTAGAGGTCTAGGTTAGAGACGTGTTCCAGCGTCTTTAAACCTGGTAGTTTATCGTTGAGTGGTTGGGTGATTCCTCCACGGTGAAACGGTAAGTGCCAGTACGGATTGTGCTCCCACGTACCGTCGAGTATATATTGGGATACCCCTATAGGCTTGCAACCTTTGATCCATAGGAAGCTGATTCTGTCGCCCTACAAGCCGTAATGCACTGAACACAACATTCGGGAAGATTGACTGCAGTACGGGAAGTCCTAGGTGTTCATCTGATCGCCAAGGTGTATAAGCAGTTTTACGGATTGTTTGGGAAACCTTTTACCTAGTTCTCCAGAGTAGTCACTTTTGATCCTTTTCAGACTCTCTAAAAGAAAAGGTGTAAGTGAGCAGCTTGTCACTTCGTGCTCATTAAACAATCGAAGGAGACTAGAGTCATCTTTTCGTCCTTTTCTCGACTCTTTAAAAATGAAAAGGTCAAGTCAAGTGTCTTAAAATCTATCTGGCCACGATCACATAACCTGGTTAAATTTTGTTTGCGTTAGTCTGCGTAGGGATTGGTTTCGCTAGTTTCCCTAGGATTTTGTGAACTTTCATCTTGGCGGAACTACCAATTTCGTCTTCCGAGGGTCCGGTTGTGAGTCAAATTCTCCCTATTGTTCCAAGCATACAACCGATCAGCTCTCGCGCTCCAGGCGATGAGGATTACCAGTTTTTTACGAACCCCATTTGGGAACCTTCTCAAAATGGTATCCATTTTTGGGAATATACTTCTCCTCGGAAACCTTTTCCTTCCGACATGGAAAATCCATCACCTACTACTACTGACGAATTCGGCATGCCAGGGGACGAAATCCCTAGCACAATGGAGTCTACACATGTTAGTAGGACCGCTACTACCGGGGGACTGCCTCTTGGTTATAGAGCATTGCGTGATTTTATATCATCTCCTTTTCCGACCTCTATTTGGTCGCCACCCATCTTTTCCAATACAGAGCCATCGACTCCACCACCTCGCAGTACAACTGTTACTTCGGTGACAACCCCTCCATTATATCTGTGGCTTCTTCGACGCCTATTTTTAGCCGACCTTCGTCCTCTTTATTTGCAGGCTTTGATCCTACATCTAATGTCTCACTTGGGGGGCAGTATGATCAGTATCTACCACCCTTTGGTACTGGGGCAGGTCAGCTGTCAGTTGGAGAGATTTCGGTCCCACTATCCATAGATTGGGGTTCTACCTCTTATCATGGTGGTCAAGCGTCGTATGCTCAACCTGACAAACCACATCAACAAAATCAACAAGGTCAATCCTTCCAAGGAAATCCTTTTGCTTCTAGTGGTCCCTTTTTCACTCCTCATACCCAACCTGCTGGTAACCCAGGCCACCCTTCCATTCAACAAGCTCAACCTGGTCTCCAGCAAGGTTCCCATACTGGACATACTGGTCAATCGTTTGTTAATCCGAATCAACCTAACGTCCAGTATACCCAAGTTTCGGGCCAAGCTGCCCAAACAATTGGTCAACCAACTGTCCAGTATACTCAGTCTTCTGGATAAACTGGTCATCCTCAAACCCAACCATCCGGTATGGGAGGACAACCCTCTGCTACACATCAGCCGGGAGGCCAACCTCAATATCAGCAGGGAAGCCAACCTCAGTATTAGTAGGGGGGCCAACCTCAGCATCAGCAGGTAGGCCAAACTCAGTATCAGCAGGTAGGTCAACCTCAATACCAGCAAGGTTATCCTTTCACTCAGATAGCCCAAGGTTATCCATCTACTGGCGCTGCTCAACCTGGCACCTGGACCCAAGTTGGATCCCAAAATTCATCTGGTTCTCAAATGCAAGCTGGAGGTCAATCTCAAACGTTTTATCAAACTCAGCCGGGGTCTCAAACTCAATTTGGGGTCCCACCGCATTACTGTGACCAGCAACCTCAAGGCCAACCTCTGTTTGCTCCTTACCAAAATTATCAACAACCACATGCTACTTCTGCAGCATCGTTTGGTAACCCCTATGCTGGGGGGCAAAACGCTAACCCCTATGCCCAGCATACTATGGGGGCAAATCCATCAGGGCAAGGTCCTTGGGGGCCGCCACCACCTGGTTGGAACCCAGGTGTCCCATCATTCCAGCAGCCTTAGATGTCATTTAATCCTCAGTTACCATTTTTAGCGACTCTCGAATTACCAGATGTGTCCAAACTGACTAATGACCCTATCCTTCATAATCCTTATTGGCCTCCAGTTCCCACCAAAATTCCTGGTGATTGCCCGAAATTTGATGGTAAAGCTAATGAAGATCCGCAAGCTCATGTCATGACTTATCATCTATGGTGCTCATCTAATTCATGGCTTGATGATTTGATTCGGCTTCGCCTTTTTCAAAGGACTCTCATTGGCTCTGCCGCTAAATGGTATATTGAGCTAAATCGCGGATCCTTTCAGGATTTCAACTCGTTGGCTATGGCATTCCTTACACATTTTCAGTTGCCCATTCGTTATGAAATGGGCATGCACCTCCTCACGTCTTTACGACAATCAACTGCTACGCACATCTCTGATCACATCCATGAATGGAGACGGCGTAGACGCATGATTAAATTTTGGATTCCCGACCAGCTTCTTACGGATTGGTTCACGACTTTGTTCGTCCCTCCAATAGCTCGGGACATTGCAATGGGAGCGTGTGTTACTGAAGAGCAAGCTATCGCGCGTGCTCAATACCTTGACTTAGTTTATTCTCAGTCAGGTACATTATATGATTATTTGCCTGATGCCCCTAGACCTGGAACATCCAAAGCCCCGCCAACACCTACAGTCGACGACATTTTCGGGTCTGTGAGTTCATCCTCCAAGAAAAATTTCGCAAACCCTGGGAAGCAGAAATCAAATGCTCCAAACGAAAACACTTCCCAGGTTACACCTCCTTCTAAATCTACCTCCGAGGTTAATGCCGTTCAGTCAAGCAAGACTGACAAAACCTCGAAATCAAAGAAGAAAGAGAAAGGGAAAAACAAGTCGGAACAACCTAAGTAGGAACAACCTAAACCTCAATCTGAGGAGAGTGCCAAATGCAAACCCAAGTATCCTTGTCTTATCTGTGATGAGGATCACTATACCAAGGACTGCCCCTGGCGATCTGAAGTTAGTCGTTTGTTGAAAGGCGCTCCTGGGGTTCCTGCGGTCCTTAAAGAACCCTTTCCTTCACACCAAACCCAAATGGTCGCTGACCCCTCTCAACCTCCTTCTTCCTTCGATTCCCAAGTGTTTATGGTGGGTACGGTCCCTGTCAATATCAGTACTCGAACAAAAGATTATCCGTCTGCCGGCAAGGAGCCTGAGGTCACCCCCAGTGCTCCTCCATTCAGTTCAAGCCCTCTCCACATCGAGAGACCTAGTGCTGAAGTGCTTGTTAGACCCCCTCCAAAAGGAGTACTCCGGAAATCTTCTTACAACCCAAATGCCCGTGCTGCTCAGCACTATAATATCGTTGAGGATTTAGCCCATACTCCGTCGGCTATGTCTGCTTTAGAAGTTCTCCAGAGCTGCCCCTCTCAGAGGAAGTCCTTTCTATCCGCTATCGGCAGCATAGATCCGACAGATTCGGATTTGATTACGTTCGATTTAGACCGCCATACTCAGAGACTGCCTCCCCAAATTGCCTTTCTCATTCAGGTTTTCATTGATAAGAAAACTATTCATTGCACAGTCATTGATGAAGGTGCTTCCACTTGCATCATGTCTGTGGCCTGTTGGAAAGCTATTGGTTCTCCAACGTTGAGTCAGTCTCCCACAACCTTGGAAGCTTTTGATGGAAGAGCATCTCGTCCTTATGGTATTCTCCCACGTTTACCAATTTCTTTGGAAGGAAAAACGGTCGAGATGGAAGTTGAAGTCGTTGACGCTACTCTAATGTACAACCTTGTTCTCGGACGCAACTGGATTTACGCGATGCAAGCTGTTGCTTCATCTTACTTTCGTATCATTCGCTTCCCTCACCAAGGGAAGATTATTACGTTCGACCAGCTGAATTTTTTCGCTTCCTCTTCAGAAGGAACTATTCCTTTTGTGGAGCATACCACCAAATCCTTTGAGAGTCTCGGTCAAGGACTTTTTAAAGATCCTGCCCTTATGGGTGTTTTTCCAGCCTCGCCTCCCAATGTCACTTCCGTCAATAGGATCTCTACTTGTCTCGATCCATGGGTTGTTCCTCCCATCGACCAAGTAGATTCATGGGGCGATAGGATGTCGTTGAGTCCAGCCGAACTCAACTATGCTGAAATCGTAGCTGCATCGGCTTCTGAACTTGCTCTTTCGAGAAAAATTTTTCACACGCTTGCTATATCCCTCGGGATTGTAGATCAAACTTCTTCGGATCCTTTACATGAAATATTCTCTTCCGATGAAGCCATTATAGAGACCATGTCTCTCGAGGAACCTCCTTGGCACGATACCCATCATCGTTCCTCGTTGCTCTCTGTCCCTCAGGATGAGCCAGCTCCTATTCAACGGTTTGCTCCTTATTCCCCATTCCAATTCCTTCAGTCACCTGTTCACATTTACCAAACTTCTTCTGAAGGTAATATGGCGAACATCACGCAAACCCAACCCATCGACATCTCTATCAAACCCAGGATTGTCGAACATATTCATATCGGAGTCACTTGTACTCCGGAGGAGATTCAACTTTATTCAAACCTTTTTCGTGAATTTCGCGATGTTTTTGTTTGGTCTTACGAAGAAATGCCCGACATTGATCCTAGCATAGTGGTGCATGAGATCATCACGTACCCTGGTGCTAAGGCTGTTTGCCAACGTTTACGTCAAGTACACCCCCGAAAGGCTGCTGCGATCAAAGCCGAAGTAGAAAAACTTCTTAAAGCTGGTTTTATTTACCCTATCCCGCTCACAGATTGGGTTTCCAATATTGTACCCGTCACTAAAAAACAGGGAACTATCCATGTTTGTGTTGATTATCGTGATATCAATCGGGCCTATCCAAAAGATAATTTCCCCACACCATTCATTGATCAGATTATTGACGAGTGTGCGGGAAGCGAGATGTACTCTTTTATGGACGGCTTCTCTGGTTACAACCAAATTAATATTGCTCCCGCTGATCAACACAAGACTGCTTTTATCTGTCCGTGGGGTACATTTGCTTATAAGAAGCTCCCTTTCGGTCTCAAAAATGCCGGTGCTACCTTCCAGCGTGCAATGTCCTACGCTTTTCATGACATCCGATACATTGTACAGCCTTACCTGGATGATCTTCCAGCTCATTCGGCTAAGCGTAAAGACCACCCTGCTCATCTTCGCGAGATATTTCTTCGCTGTCGACACTACAACATCAGGCTTAATCCTCATAAGTGTGTCTTCTGCGTAAAATCGGGTCGACTTCTCGGATTTGTCGTCTCCCAAGAGGGCATCCGTCTGGATCCCCTCAAAGTAAAAGCTATAGTGAATCTCCCTCCCCCTGCTACCTTACAACAACTGCAAAGTCTGCAAGGAAAAGCGAACTTTTTACGTCGTTTTGTCCCGAACTACGCCGAAGTAGCTAAAGGCTTTACACGACTACTTAAAAAGGATGTCCCTTTTCATTGGGATGCGGTGGCTCAAGAATCGTTTGAGCGTCTCAAGGGTCTCCTTGTCTCTGCCCCATTGCTTCGCCCTCCAAATTATCATCGTGACTACATCCTATATTTAGCCGCTGCCGACACCACTATTGGTATGGTTCTCGTCCAAACTGACGACGATGACACTGAGCATGTCATTTATTATCTTAGTAGAAACCTCCTTGATACGGAAACTCGATATGCACATGTCAAGAAGTTGGCGTTAGCCGCTGTTTGCACTGTCCAACGTTTCCGCCACTATATTTTGCTGCACAGTACTACAGTGATTTCTGATTGCAACCCCATGACATATATCTTGTCACGCCAGTTGCTGGGGGGAAAATACTCTAAGTGGATTTTCATCCTCCAAGAGTTTGACTTGGAGTTCGCTTCCACCAAGTCTAAGAAATCGCTGGTTTTCGCTGAGTTAATTTGCTCTTTGCCATCTTCTTCTTCGCCATCTCACACGGAAGATCACATCCCGGATGAGACCTTGTTTCTCATCAGCACCCTCGACCCCTGGTATGGTGACATTCTTACGTATTTGCAAACGTCCTCCTTCCACCCAGGCACTTCCAAAGACGCTCGACGAAGGATTCGTCATCAATCCCAACCATATCGGATCATTGGGGATACTTTATATCGCCTTGGCGCCGACTCTATTCTCCGTCGTTGTCTTACTCACGAGGAAGCTGAGAGAGTCCTGAATGACTGCCACTCAGGTGCTTGTGGCGGTCACATGTCTGGCTATGCTACTACTCAGAAAATTCTCCGTGCTGGCTACTTTTGGCCTTCCATATTCAAGGATTGCATTCTTGCAGTCCGTTCCTGTCACAAGTGCCAAATTTTCCAACGGAAGATGCGGGCACCCGCTGCTCCTTTGCACCCTGTTGTTACCGTCGGCCCTTTTGCCAAATGGGGCATTGATTATGTCACCTGTAACCCTCGCTCGGCCGAGGGGCATGGGTTCATCATCGTTGCTGTTGATTATTTTACTAAATGGGCCGAGGCGATGCCTACACTGAATGAGGACGGTCACACAGCGGCGTAATTTTTGTTTAATCATGTTATTTCGCGATTCGGCGTCCCTCAAGCCATCGTCACTGATCACGGAAAGCATTTCCAGAATCATATGATGACAGAACTGACAACCCAGCTGGGCTTAAAGCACGATAGTTCTACCCCGTACTACCCTCAATCCAATGGCCAAGTTGAAGCGATCAACAAGATCTTGGTTACAATGCTTCAGCGCACCGTTGGCGTGCACAAGTCTAACTGGCATTTGATGTTGTTCCCTGCTTTGTGGGCGTATCGAACTTCCGTGAAGGATGCCACTAGTTTCACTCCATTTCAACTAGTCTACGGACTAGAGGCTACCCTTCCGATCGAGTGTGAAATCCCTTCATTAAAATTAGCCGTCGAGCTGCTTCCTAACACTACCCCATTAGAAGAACGCTTCCTTTATTTGGAGCGTCTAGATGAGACTCGTCGCCTAGCTAATCTGGCCATCGAAACGCAAAAGAGGCGAGTCAAATCTCACTTTGACCAGGCTGTTCGTCCACGTTCCTTCAATGAGGGAGACTTAATTCTCCTATATGATCAAGCAAACGAGAAGTTAGGACCAGGAAAGCTCGAATCCATGTGGCTAGGCCCTTATATTGTCAAGAAATTTTTGGACAAAGGAGCCTATGAGTTAATAGATTATGAAGGAAATCCTCTCGCGCAACCTCATAATGGGCTGTATTTGAAAAAGTACTATGCGTGATGCTAATACACTTCTTTTTGTATATACATGTACTCTAGCAAGTGTGTTGTGTATGTGTGTTAGAATTTTTTATATAGACTCGATTGTCGCTTGTCCCTTATTGTGTTTTCCGCTTCTTGTGCAGATGTCTAATACACCTTATATTGGTTTCGCTGATGGTGCCTGCCGCAGTACTCGTGACTTATCCTCTGTGGCATGGGTGATCTATGATCCTCATGGTGAGCTGATAGATCTTCAAGGTGTCTGTTTGGGTCGTACCACGAATAATGTCGCCGAGTATTGTGTCGTAATCGAGCTCCTTACTGAAGCAATTAATCTTGGTATTCGGGCATTAGTGGTAAACCTGGATTCTCAACTTGTCGTCCACCAGCTCAATAGGCGTTATTCTGTCAGAGACCATCATATTTTAAGGTTGTATTTACGTGTAAGATTGTTAGAAAGGAATTTTGATTTTATTACATATCAACATATTCCACGACAATTGAACACATTATCTGATGCATTGGGTAATCATGTATTAGATAGACATTTGCGAAATTTGTAAATAACACATCATACAAGCAAGCACATGAAAACACAATAAGAAACCATAATCATATGTATATATATATGTGTGTGAGTCAAAATATTCGCGCCTTGCACGTTACAAAAAATAATACATGTCCAAAAGTCTATACAGCCGCTGACAACGTACTCCTCAAAAATATGCAAAAATGAAACCTAGGCGTCTAAGCACGGTTATGCTCGTGATAGCATGTCACTGCTCGTACCAAACGTCTCAACAGACGATGGACACGAGTAGACACTTCCACCGTATGCTTCTGGTAAGCTCTGGGTACATCTGCCAATCTGCCGTAGTCTGGGATACCTCGAGTGAGTGACTCGAGGTTCTGCACAAGATCATCCTCACCCTCTATCTGAGGATCTACTGCGGGTTGTGCTCTGCGCACATTGTGGGGCAAGTCAGCTGGTCGCTCTGCGCCAACATCTATATAAATATATAGACACTGTTAGAAATAGACATGTATTAACAAAAAAAAAATTAAATACATAAAAACATCAAAAAACAAAGAGTTCTTACCCAACTCCTCATCCCAATCCTCTCCGTCAGGTAGAGGGAGATCGGGATCTCCGGTGAAATCCGTGCCCGCATAGGGCCAGTCCTCAACGACTATCATCTGGTGTCAGAGCCAAATGAAGAACTCGGGCTTCCAGGACATTTGTTGGCCCCCTCCTCCTCTGGGCATAAGTTCTACCCACCGATGCAATCTCGGTTCCCTCAGCACTGGATCTGCTACTATCCCTCCAGGTACCCGAAAAATCAGCAACCGCTCTAGAAAGAAGGTCACTAGGATTGACCCATACCCAAACTGTTTGTTTCCATCCCGCTTACATTTGGTAAGTTGTCGTTTGATATTGGTCGTCACCGCTGAAGCCCAATCAAACACTGTAGGATGGAGACACTCGGTGGCCAGTAGCAAATGATTCTTGTTGGCCTCATGGGGTGCCTGTATACCTGCTACCCGGGTAATGGTAAACAAAATGACTCGTAGAACCAAGCTGGGCACCGTGTTGATATCTATCTTCCTGCTGTTTACACCAAATCGTGCATTAGGACACACTCTATCCTTCACCTCCTTGATCTTCTCTGCAGAAGGTCGAATGCCTGTCAGAATAGGACGTGCACCTCACCGTGATAAACCAGTAATAAAATAGACATCAGAAACATTCAATTCCAATGTCTGATCCTTCAGGCGAAACACCTGATCCTCTACATCCCAAGCATCTACTATGAAGCGTAGTAGCTCAGGTTGTGCGCATAGGTATGAAGTATGGAAGAATTTCTTCAATCCGCAGTCTCTTAATGCATTCATGCAGTCATCATCCGCTAAAGCCAGGGAATCAACTTCATTGTGCTCTCGTTCTTTCCATTCTAGCACCATGTTTAGCGAAATCCTGCAACCAAAGGACAAATTTCAATTGTTAGATAAATATTGAAGCATAAATTGAAATAAATTTGCAAATTCAATGGTCCAAATTGGTAAAAAATGAGATCGCTCCATTGGCGCGACTATTTCTAAAACAGTCGCGTTAATGGCGCGACCTCTATGGAAATATTTTGCCATTGGCGCAGTCCCGTGCCGGAAACCCACGCCAATGGCGCGGCCCTAAAAAATTGCAAATCCCTTTGTAGGGAGCTAAAATATGGATAAAAACTGGAAAAAATGGAATAAAAATAAAGCTTAGGATGAGGCCTCTTACCTGTTGCAGACGGCGGCTCAAATGGTCTCTTGGATCGATCACAATCAGCAAGTGAATTTTGCACTAAAAACCCTCCAACAGTGAACTCATAAGGTAAAAAGTGGAAAGCAAATTTGTTTTTTACTTTTTTACTATTTATAACACTATTTTGACCTAAAAATACATTACAAGTAATGTTTTTAAGTATTTTTAGGATATTTTCATGTCGAAATGGGTTTTACGCTGTTTTTTGAATGATGACAGGGTCTAGTGCAGTTCAAACGAGCTTCTTTTT